>CAUYQG010257991.1:0-44577 GCA_963574415.1 Tarsius wallacei
TAAGCCTTTCTCAAACCTGGAGTGGGTAAATACTTTTTCCCAGTCTGTAGGCTGTCTCCCTGCTATCTTGATGGTTTCTCTGGCATTGCAGAAGTTGTTAGTTTAATGAGGTCCCATTTGTCTATCTTATCTCTTATGGCCTGTGGGTTTCAGGTTTTGTTCAGGAATTGGATGCCAGTTTCAATTTCCATGAGGGTATGTCGTGCATTTTCTAAAGTTCTTATGGTTTGAGGTTTTACATTTAGGTTTCTAATCCATTTGGAGTCAATTTTTGTGTATGGGGATAGATAGGGGTCCTGCTTCAATCTTCTGCATGTGGTCTGCCAGTTTTCCCAGCTTCATTTACTGAATAGGTTCTCCTCTCCCCATTGGTAGGTGGTGGATGCTTTGTCGAAGATGAGTTGGTTGATAAATTGAGGTTTTGCTTCTGCAATCTCAATGCTATTCCATTGGTCTATATGCCTGTTCTTGTACCAATACCAAGCTGTTTTGATTATTATAGCCTTGTAGTAAAGTTTAAAGTCTGGAAGTGTGATACCTTCTACTTTGTTTCTTTTGCTGAGGATCGTTTTGGCTACTCACCAGGAAAATAACTATTTTAAAGACACTTACTCATCAGTCAACAAAGAGCAGTGATGCCAGAGATAAAGGAAACTGTGGTAGGTAAAATAATAACCCCTCAAAGATATCAATGTCCTAATAGCCAGAACCTATGAATATGTTACATTTAATATATACATTTAATGGTTGAGGAGGCTTTGTAGATGTGAGCAGGGTTACAGAATTTGAGAAAGGTGGATTATCCTAGGTGATACAGGTGGGCCCAATCAAATCACAAGAGCCCATAAGCCAAAAGTTTTTCACTGCTTAGAATCAGTCGGAGATTTCCAATGGGAATAAAAAGAAAAGATTTGAAGTGTCATTGCTGGCTTTGAAGATGAGGAAGAGGCCACCAGTCAAGGAATGTGGGTGACTTCTAGAACAAGGAAATAGCCCTTAGTTTATAGCCAGCAAGAAAATTGGACCCTCAGTTCTACAACTACAAAGAACTGAATTTGCCAGTAACTTGAACGAGGAAGAAAACAAATTATCTTCTGAAACCCCCAGAAAGGAACACAGTCCTGATGAAATCTTGATTTTAGCCCATGTCAGATTTCTGATCTATGGAATTGTAAAATAATAAATGTGTGTTAAGTTGTTAAGGTTGTAGTAATTTGCTATGGCAGCAGCAGAAAATGAAAACAGGTAGTAAGTGACCCCTTGCAGATAGGACACAAATGAGGGGATCCTTATAATTGTCCCAGTTTACTACTTTGAGGGATTCGTAAGCCACAGTGCAGGGAGAAGAACCCAGGAAAAGTCCAATGAACACGGTGAATTGAGGAGCTGAAGGTCCATGAATTGGAGCTGAGGGTCCAGCACACCAATGCAGTCAGTTTGTTGGCAGGATGGAGTACCATAAAGGAGAGAGCTGCACAGACAGAGAACTCCATAAATATGTGGAGGATACTCCGTGAGTGTTCATTTGAATACCAATCAGCAGCTGCATGAAGAAACTACCCAAGGGCAGGGAGGAGAAAAAAACTATCCAAAAGGATTCATGAGAACGGGCCCAGCACTCACAAAGGACCAGGAATAGTATGTTTCCACCAGCCAGACTGGAGAACTTCATAATTCATGGTCATTGAGTTCAGTACTCAGAAAGTCTTGCCTCATGAGTAGGGAACAATTAGTCTCACACCATACTTAGCTCTTGTCCAGCCTAACAAAATTTAAAAGCAAGGCTTGAAGGAATCAAGCTATTTTCAATTAACTGAATAAAACTAAACTCAAGAATATTTACAGGAATACAAAAATAGCCAGCACCAAACAAGGTAAATATTCACAATGTCTAACAATCCAGCAGAACACTTAAAAAAAAAAAGAAAGAAAGAGACCAAAAAATAACCAATAATGAAGAGACTATTCATCAATTAAAGCAGACCAAGGCTGGGCACAGTGACTCACGCATGAAATTTCAGCATTTTGTGAGGCCACAGAAGGAAGATTGCCTGAGCCCAGGGGTTTGAGACCATCTGGGGCAACATAGTGAGACCTCGTCTCTACAAAAACTTAAAAATAATTAGCCAGGCATAGTGGTGCACACTTGTAGTCCCAGCTACTTGGGAGGCTGAGGTGGGAGGATTGCCTGAATTTAGGAGGTTGAAGCAGTGGAGAGCCTTGAATGTGTCTTCCAGTTGGACAATAGAGTGAGACCCTGACTCAAAAAAAAAAAAAAAAAAGGAAAAGAAATTGACCCCCAACTGACATGAATGTTAGAATTAGCAAACATGGAGAGTAAAGCTGTTATTCTGACTGCATCCCATATGTTCAAGGAGTTAAGTAGAGACATGCAAGATATAAAAAAAGATCCAAGTAAAAGACAATGTTTAAGATTAAAAAGGCACTAGACGGTGTAAGTATCAGATTAGACATCACAAAAGATTCATGAACTTGAAGACATAGCAATGAAAAGAACTGAGAGAAAATTTTAAAAATTATTTTAGAAAACGGAGCATCAGTGAGCTGTGGGACAATTTCGGGTAGAGTAATATGCAGGCAATTTCAGTCTCCAACGAAGAGAAAAGAGAGGGTGAGAAATAAAACAATATTTGAAGAACAAATAGCCAAATATTTTCCAAATCTGATGAACTCTGTAAACTCATTATATTAGTTTTCTAGGGCTGCTATAACAAAGTCTCATAAGCAGTATTAAAACAACAATTTTTCATTCTCCCTCAGTTTTGAAGGTGGAAAGTCCAAACTCAAGGTCTCAGCAGGCCCATGTTCCCTCTAAGGTTTCAGGTGAATTGTTTCTTTGTCTCTTCTTAGCTTCTGGCAGTGGTCAGCATTCCTTGGCATCCCCTGGCCTACAGCTGGATCACTCCAATCTCTGCCTCTGTCATTACATGATGCCTTCTCCTGTGTGTCTCTTCTCTTCCTTTTATAAGGACATCAGTCATATTGCATTAAGGGTCTCCTTAATGACCTCATCTTAACTTGATTACATCTGCAAAGGCCCTATTTCCAAATAAGGTCACAGTCACAGGCCCTGGAAGTTTAGACATCCACATATCATTTTAGGCAACATAATTCAACCCATAATACCCATTGTTCCAAGAAGGTCAATAAATCTGAAGCACAAGAAGTATGAGAAAGGAAATAAAAAGTACACTAACACACATCACAATCAAGTAGTCAAAACCAGTGATAAATAGAAATAATGCAGATAAGAAGACTGGAGCAACAATTTTATTTTATTTTATTTTTGAGACAGAATGTCACGCTGTCACTCAGGCTGGAGCGCAGTGGCACGATCACAGTTCATCACAGCCTCATCCTCCTGTGTAGCTGGGACTATAGGTGTGCACCACCACATCTGGCTAATTTTTTAATTTTTTTAGTAGAGATGAGGTCTTGCCATGTTGCCCCGGCTGGTCTTGAACTCCTGGGCTCAAGCAATTCTCCTGCCTTAGCCTCTCAAAGTGCTGGGATTACAGGCGTGAGCCACTGCTCTCAGCTATCAATTTTAAAGTATTGAAAGAAAAACAAATTAACTTAGAATTCTATACCCAGTAAAAATATTTTTCAAAAATGAAATAAAGAAGAATGTTTTCAGACAAATAAAAGCTGAAATAATTTTTTATAAGCAGATCTGCACTACAAGAAATTTTAACAGAAGTTCTTCAAACAGAAGAAAAATGGAGCCAGATTGGAATTGGGATCTACATGAAGGACTCACAGGTTGTTTCTTGCTTCTGTTGTCTTTCTTGGCATTTCTTCTCCTGGTTAAGTCTTGAAAGGGACATGCTAGACAACCGTCATTGCTAGGTATCAAAGGAGCCCTGGGACATGGCACTCAGATATGCAATCCCAGACACAGCCCACAGCTTTCTTGTTTAGCCTCGGTTGCATCTGCAGAGAGGGAAGATGTCTTTAGGAGACGAAAAGAGCAGAGAATTAGTGAGATTAAAAAGAGCAGAGAATCTCATTCTTGGGGAAAACACTGGAGAAGAATGACACCATGCTTCTAGTTACCCTGATGAGAAGTGTTGGTACACCCCAATCAGGACATGGAAGCCCGCAAGCTGTGGTCACTACCCTTGGTCCCTGGGAAGGAAAACCCTCAAGGAGAGACACGGGCATGTTCGTGGACCATTAGGAAGCAGGGGAACTGGGCTGCTGCACATAGCCAGGCTGGGGGAGAGGCTCAGAGGGAGGGAGTAGGAAGCCAGGACCCATGAGGCAGGGGAGCACCTGGCCCCCCAGGACTTAAGCAGGGACAGGAAAGGATGGGATGGAAGCATTCTCCAGCAGGAGACAAAGCAAAGAAAGGTCTGTGGGTTCCCCAGATATGTTTATCTCCATTCCTTCCTGAAAGCTCACTAAAATGACAGCAAAGAAGGGGGAAGTACGCAGAATTTTTAATGAACAAGAGAATGAAGATGAAACAACAGTAACAAAATCTCAAGCAGCTGATGAGTGGGTATGACATAGCAGATCTGCAAAGACTGAAATCTAACCAGGCGGTAGGGGAAGTCTGGGAGCAAACCAAAGTGTGTCAGAGCCCTAGAAAGGCCAGGGATTGAAAGCAACAGGTATTTTGGCAAGTGGAAGTGTGAGTGAAACTCCTTTGTTTTGGATTTTAGTGAAAAAATCCCAAATCCAAAATAATCCTAAATCCAAACCTTTTAAGTGATGATATGATGGTCAAAGGAAATGCTCATTGGAGCGTTTTGGACTTTAGATTTTCAGATTAGAGATTCTCATCTGATCTGATACAATGCAAATATTCCCAAATAAAAAATCTGAAATACTTCTGGTCCCAAGCATTTCAGATAAGGGATACTCATCCTGTATGAAGATATTTGACCTCTGGTCCCTTGCCATAATTTGTATAGCAAAGAAACTACTTCTCCACAATCCTGGCAGAGGACAGAGTTCTACTTTTTAGGGAGAGGGAACCAGGGGGACTCTGGACTTCTAAAAAATGGTCAAGATGCAGGTAAAAACACCAAGCTGGAAATGGAGATTACATGAAATTCAACATACTAAATGCTGAAACCCAAATCCCTATCCCTCTCTTGTCCTGAGAACTAGGAGCCAAACATATGATTGTTAAGTGGGATTCTGGATGATTCTTCTCTGGAGATACTGACCAGTCTAGTAGAATTTGCATAGACACAGTCAGTGGAAGCCCCGACTAAAATGACCCAGCCCCATCATCCACTAACAAAGCCCTACCTAAGGGGCAGAGTTTCCAATGTGTGTGTGTGTGTGTGTTAGAGCCTTGCTTTTCACATTAAGTCAGAGATGAAAATCAGAGAGTGCAAGACAAGAACTGGGCAGCAGCATGAGAGCAGCCAGTCCCCACTGGAGTGGGACTCGCCAGGGAGGATGTCAGTAGGAGAGAGGACACTCAGCCATCAGCTGAGATACTACTCAAACTGCAAAGGGAGCCCCCTTCTGGCCCAAAGTCTAGGAATGAATAGAATAGAGCACTAAACAAAGGAAACTCTTGGCAAGTGCTTATTCCAAGTAAAACAAAAAGTTGTACAAAATAGGAAATGTGCACTGCATGGTTTAGCTGTGAATAATATGAACGTAGTCATAACTATGTAAATACTGAATATTTATTTGGCCAAAAATTATGCTATAACTACCGTGACGGGGTAGAAGCAAAGAGAAAGCACATATGCACAGGAGGAGGATGGTTCAAAAGAGCGAAATCCTCCTCTTTCATAGTAGGAATTCATTAAATAACATTTAAACTGGAAAATCAAGAAATGGCAGTCTAAGCCTGTTATTTTAAAGTAAGGAGGAAAACACCAGAAGAAAGAGCAGGAATTCAACATGATTGCCTCTGGGGAGGGGAAACCGGGAATGGGAAGGGGAACACTGTTTTTCATTATAAGCTCTGCAGAAACATTTATGTTCTAAAACGAGGTACATGTATGACTTCGATAAACATAAGTATAAAAAATACCTAAGAAACAACAAGGAAATTATTAAAATGAGTGAAGGTAGCACAGTTCAGACTGTTTAACCAACTCATCTCTAAGGAGTGAATAAGTAACTCAAGGTACTTGGGACATAGACCAAAAAGGGCTGCAATTCAGAAAAATTCTTTGAAATCATGCCTATTATCTTTAAAATTCATACAGAAGTTTTCACTCTCTTTCATAATACATTCCTGTTTGTTTTTATAGTATGTGAAAGATGAGGGTTTTTTTTCTTTTTCTTCTTTTACCTTCTTTTTCTTTTCTCAGATGCATACCAGGCTGGGATGACAGAGAAAGACATATTTTTAGTATAAGATTCAGGAGGCACCCCTAGGATTTCTAACTGAGGAGCGTGAACAATCTGATCATCTTTTGGTTGCTCAGGGCAAGCAGGGCCAAGCCCCTTTGCCCCATCTGCTCATCCTATAGTCAAGGCCTGATACCCTTCAGCAGGGATCTGGGGGCACCAAAGGACTGACCATCAGCATGAGACCAGGGTGGGACCCTCCTAGTAGAGAGCAGATGATGAACAAGGTCATGGAAAAAGGGGAGGAGATGGAGTCCAATGAGGAAAGACATTTCAGTTGTAGGATCAGGAAAACCATGGGGGTGCCCACAAAGGGCTAGAACTAAGGCCTCCCAGCAGCAAGATAAACTAGAAAGATGGACTTTGAAGAATAGAGCAGAGAATCCTGTCTCCAACTCCTCTTGTGAATTCTGGAATCAGTGCAATTTCTATACTCAGTGCAAACAGGTCTTTCAAGAGATTCTTCTTGCACAATTGGAGTTTCACAAATATGCTGTTTTCAATTACCTTGTTGATCATTGAAGTACAAAGTCTGTCCTGAGACTCAGGACTCCCCAAGGTCCTCCAAAGACCCTTGGACCCCAGTCTAGGAAGTGTGGAAATGACAAATGGAAAGCCATGAAGTCATGTGAAGCAGATGATGTGAATTTGGCAAGATAATTCCCTGAGATGTGACTTTTGTGGGCTCTCTGCGTATCTGACCCTGGAGATATGTTCTAGGCTGGAAGCCGGCTTCTGCTCTCCCTCCCTCCCAGGGCAGGGAGCAGAAGTTGCCCAGAGATGACCCTTATTCCTGGATTTGGTTTTTCAAAAGTTGTCAAGCTGTGATGGCAGGAAGAAAGGAATTCACTGGAGAAGCCATGAGGGAAAGAGGAGAGGTTGTACAGACAGGGAGGAGGCAGAGTCCATGGGTCCCTGGAGGGGAGGAAATCTTGCCTGGTTTACTGTCAGTCCCAAGGGAAGAGACTCTGAGGGCATTAGCTATGGAGGAAGGAGTGGAATTCTATACTCTTTAGTAGGTTGCTGTGATCTTGGGGTCCAGGCAAACAGGGCACCTGGCCAGGCAGGCTGGGTCCTCCACACCAGGGCCTTAACATGTGGGCTGGAGGGCTTGACTGCTGTTCTTGTAATACCCCAGAGCTTTCATGAACCTGGGATTCAAAGGAAATCTCCAATATTACTGAGTCTGAACTTCTTCCAGTCACGTAGAAGTCCTACAAATTCAGTAGGTGTTTGGGAAACAAGACATGTTCTTGCCACCTAAGTGATTTTTATTGCTTTGAATGATGAATGTCTGCTTCAGGTGATTGCCACTACCTGACTTGGAATCAAAGGTGGGTGAGAATATTCCTTTGCCAGACTGCACTTGGCCTGGTTGGAGATTTTCCACTGAACCTCACTCACTCCACCTTCCCACATCCTGACACAAACACGTGCACCGTCCATTGCATCCCAGTTTTGCCTCTCTCTGTTCCAAAGTCAGCTGTCACAGCCAGCTCTTACCACTGAGATGTGTGACTCTGGGAAGGACCAGCAAGGGCAAGAAGGTCTGTGGACGGAGACGGGGTGGGCGGGGAGGAGGGGACTTCAGAGACAGACACATCACATGTCCTCAGGTGCTCCCATAGCTGGCCAACTGAGCTGAGCTGATCCATGGGCAGACCAAAGCAGGCGAGTTCCACACTGGGGCTGGGTTTTGCCTTCCTTGTCTCCCTGAGCCCAGACACTGGGGATATCCAAGGCAGCATACCCAACACACATCATGGCTATGTTCCTGTGGCCCAAACACCACATGGAAGGGAGATGGACTCAAGAGTCTGAACGCCACGAAAGACTGCAGAATTCTTATTTGACAGATATAACCAACAGGGCAGAAAGAGATGCCATCTCATGACTCTGAAATCAACACCTAAAAGAAGAGGTTGGGAGGTGGCAAGCATGTGGATCCACCAGGGAGGTGGGGAAAAGGAACTCCCAGGGTAAAGAAGCTAAGACCTGGAGACACCGCCACCCTCCATTGCACCCCAGTTCAGGGAGACTCTCAGTACACATCCAAAAATCCACCAGGATTGGGAAAAGGGGGCCTCAAGAACAAGCTCTGGACAGCAAGCCCAACCTTTACCTCCGTGTACCACAAGCACCTGGAAAACTATAGCTAAAAGCCCTGTGTGCACATTCTAGCTCCTCTACCTATCCATTGTCCCCCTCCCTCTCCAGACCACTGTGGCTTTGGCACTATGTGTTAAGTGAGGGAAAGGGTATCAGTATTTACAATCACTTACTGCTGGCAGTGTGGTAAGGGTGAACCCCTTCTCCCTAGGCTTTATAAGGCCATGAGGGGAGACCTCCACCAGAGTGACTCTCCCTGTTTCCTGCCCTCATCCCCAGTCAGTGCTGGCCACAGAACTGTTCACAGTCCTAGCTTGGGTGGAATGGAGCCATAGAAAGGTGGCCCTACCCCCACCCCCAAAGACCTATTCCCTCATGGTCTTCCTCTCTGCTCTGGATCAGTTTGACTGTCCTGCCAGTCCATTGTTCTCTCAGGTGGGCTGTCAGAATTGTGATGGGAAGGGTGGCACAGGGTGGGGCAGTGAGCAGTGGGTGGACCTGCTACTCTGTGGGCAGTGCCAGTGGTGAAGCTGTTACTCCTTCTCCAGTTACCTATCTCCTGTATCTCACTTTTCAGCTAGATGTGAACAGAGGAGGGGAATAATGGGGTGTTATTTATTAGTCCCTTAAAACCTCAACAGCCCAACCATGTGCCAGGCACAGTGCCTGGAGCTTTGTCAATGCCCCATGTCATTTTACACCACAACTCTCCGGGAGGGTTGGAATTATGACCCTGTGAATCTGAGCCTTGGTCTCTACGATTCTCACCCCTGTGTGTTGTCCTCCACAGTGCAAAGCCCCTCTCTGTGGCTATGAGGGTGCTCACCTCCCAGGGTTTGGGTGAGGAGCCCTTGGGACCTCGTCAGGTGGGAGGCCTTCATCAGCTGCAGAGCATCCAGCAAGGTCTAGGCTCTAGACTGCTGTGCATCACGGGGCTGATAATCCCAGTGAAGGGTCTTGGCTCTGGCTCCCAACGGCCACAGATGTGACGGTGAGCACAGCCCTGTTCCCTGCTCTCCTCAGCCCACACGTTCCCCTTAGATGATTTCATCCGCCACACGGCTCCAATTACCATCTCTCCACTCAGATTTATGTCTCCCGCCCAGGCTGTGTTGCAGGGCTCCAGATGCGCTCATCTGACCCATGCACATCTCCCTCCAGCAGTCTGTGGCCTCCAAAGCTGGGCAGATCCCCATTAACCTCATCATCTGCTTCTCCAGATCTGCTCCTCCTCCAGTGTCCTCTGTCTCAGGAATGCCCATACTGTGTCCAGTTCCTCATCCCTCTCTCTCAGTCCTCATGTCTATTCATGCTCTAAGTGGGTCAGATCAGCCTGAGGATATTGCCTGGCCCTGTCAGTGTCTCCTTTTGCACAGGCCAACATGGTTTCTTGCCTAGGTTACGCAATAGCCCCTTAACTAGTCTTCCATTCCCATCTTACCCCCATCAGATTCGCCCTGTGTACTAGCTGATATAATAGTTCTTAGACAAAAGTCTGATTACTTCACTCTTAGTTAGAACTCCTTCAAATCTTCCCAATGCGTTTGAAGATAAATCTGGTTAACTTGCATGGGCCCCAGGCACTACACAGTTGTCCCCTGCATCTCTTCAGAGCTCCAACCACAGAAGTTTCTTTTCAGTTCCTGGAAGCACCAACTTGTTTCCACCCTAAGCTCCCACACGTGTGTCCCTCTGCCTGGCCTTCTTCCCCCACTCTCTTTGCCTGGCCAACTTTAACCCCTTCAGTCTCAGATGGCACTTCCTCAAAGAAGCCCTCTTCACCCTTGGAGACTAAAGCTTGGAGCCCCCTTGTTCCCTGGTCTCCTAGAACGCAGGATGACTGAGAAAGCACTTATTTCGGTTCTAATTTTAATGTGCTATTTATACTTGTGCAATGTCTTTGTATTGTCTTTCTTCTATAAGGAATTACAGTGCCTTGAACACAGGCATCTGGCAGGGTGTTTCTCAACAATGTCCTCAGGGCCTGTGCTGGTTTGGCGTAAAACAGTGGTTAGTAAATATCAATCACATGGGTTACGTGACAGTGGCCGTTAAAATAAGCTGCAAAATAGTAAATATATTGACTTTTAATATACTGTATTTTTTAGAGCAGCTGTAGATTCACAGCAGAAACTACAGAGATTTCTCATGTATACCCTGGCCCCACACATACATAGCTTTCCCATTATCAACATCTCCCACCAGGGTGGTGCATTTGTTACAACTGATGAACCAACATTGACAAATCATTATGACTCAAAGTCTGTAGTTTATATTAGGATCTACTCTGGTGTTTTACACTCTGTGGATTTTGAAAAATATGGGCTAGATATCCACCGCTGTTGTATCGTACAGGGTAGTTTTACTTCGCTAAAAATCCTCTGTGCTGTACCTATTCATTCCTCTCTCCCCACTAACCTCCAGCAGCCACTGATCTTTTCATTGTCTCCATGATTTTGCCTTTTCCAGGATGTAATATAGTTGGAAATCACGCAGTATGTAACCTTTTCAGGTTGGCTTCTTTCCCTTAGTAATATGCATTTAAGTCTCCTCCATGTCTTCCCATGGCTTGAGAGCTCATTTCTTTCCAGTACTGAATAATATCATTGTCTGGATGTGCCATGGTTTATTTATCCATTCACCTACTGAAGGACATCTTGATGCCTCCAGTTTTGGCAATTCTGAATAAAGCTGCTATAAACATCCGTTTGCAGGGTTTTGTGTGGACATAAGTTTTCAACTCTTTTGGGTAAATGCCAAGGAGTGTGGTTGCTGGATCATATGGTAAGACTATATTTATTTTTCTAAGAAATGTCACATTGTCTTCTGAAGCGGCTGTACCACTTTACTTTCCCAACAGCAATGAATGCAAGTTCCTATTGCTTCACATCGTCACCAGCACTTGGTGTCTCCTGTGTTTTGGATTTGGGGCATTGCAGCGGTATATAGTTATATTTTGTTGTTTCAATTTGCAATTTCCTAGCAACATATGATGTTGAACATCTGTTCATTTGCTTATTTGTTATACTTATATCTTCTTTGGTGACGTGTCTGTCGGGTCTTTTGTTCATTTTTTTAATCAGGTTGATCATTTCCTTATTGTTGAGTTTTAATATTCTTTGTATATTTTGGATGGCAGTCCTGTCTTAAAGAGTTTTTCATTAGACAGAGTCCAGAGCCTTCTTCCTAGTTCTGAAAGCAATGTTCAATCATGGTTTCGTAGGCATTCCTGGACATGAGAGAGCAAGCTTGTCAGGAGTCACACCTGGCTTACTAAGTCATGCCACTTATCCATGTCTCCTGGGCTGACCTTGCCTCTTGAAGCCAGCACCCACACTAAAACTTTGAAGTAAAAAGGCGAAAAGACTCCAGAAGGCAGGAGGCAGTGGTCCCTCAAAAAAGGACATTCTCACTGCTGGTCATCCTAGCAAAAGACAATGCCAGGATAGGAAATGAAGTTAGCTACCGAGTGAGGAGCAGAGACTTATCTGGTGAATTCTAGGGGAGGAAAAAGGCAGCCATGCTCCCTGGTGGTGGGAGAGGGTCTGGGAGAGGAAGTTGCAAGGAAGCCAGATCAGTCCCCTCCTCAGCAAGGGCAGCTGCAGGTTGGCATGCCCATGTTGGTGACCTCAGCACCCCTCTAATTTAAAGGGTAAAAGTGGGCTTCTGTGCTATGGGGCCAGGTCCCTTGATTTTGTGCTTTTGTTCCCATTTTTTTCCCCACGGGGACATTTGTGCATCTCTCATCTCTCCACATGCACAAGACTGCAATGTGGCAACATGAGGAAAGCAGGGGCCCCTACAACCCCTCCCACCTCCCACAGTGAGACCAGAGCCAGAGCTAGAGCTGCACTTTGGTTCAGGAGACCCACTCCCCATACCCTGGTGCAAGGTCTTGTGTGCACGATCCTACCTGACAACCCTGAACAGGGTGAGGGGCATGCTACAGAGAGGAGTGGAGAAGTAGAAGGTCCTCAGCACAGACCCGCCTCAGAGTCCGCACAGCCAAGAGAGGTATGGCCTTGCTGTGCCTGACTTCTTTTCTCCTTCGTCCTCCTTCCTACTCTGTCCTGTGCTTAAAGCCTCTGTATTGTAAATCAGGAAGTGTGGTGGGACCCTGTCAGCCTCACCGTGTTAGAGCAGGTTATCAAAGGCCAGCCCTGAGAATGCACCTACGATGAGAATGCCTGTTCACAGAAGAGGTTTATCAGGCAGGGCAAGGAGCTGGGATTGGATTCCTTGACCAGTCTTCTACCTCTACAATAGTCCAGTATTACTGCGCAGGAATAAAAGAGGGCATAGAAAACAAAGATGTGGGAGAACAGCGACATGGGCTGAGGAGGGAGGGGCCCAAACAACCTATGCCCTTGATGGTGGGACTGTAAAGTCCTCTGGGAGCTGAGTGGGGGAAAAGGGGTCATGGTAGCAGAGCTGAAGGGCTTTGTCCTCCAGGAATCAGAAAAGAAAGGAAAATCAGCCGGCCAGAGTTTAGGGACAAATGCTGGGCCCCAAAGCTCAACTCTGCAAAAGGTGTTGGCTCCACCTCCAGCAGCTCTCTGATGATGTGTTCTGGGGGAGGAGGACTCCCACCAGCCCTCACTGCTCCTCTCCCTGCACCCAGAGTTTTCTTTGGGAGCAGAGGAAATAGGATGAGCCTCTGGGGAGCCCTGCAGATGGGCAGATGAAGGGGTGTAATTCAGGACTGATGTCAGAGGTGGATTTACCTTGAAGCTAATGATGCTTCCAAGAGGGATCCCTCATTTACAGGAGCCCCTTCCATTATCCCAGAAGGAGCCTTAAGTAAGTAAGATAGGCTTATCAGTCCAGCGGGACTTCCCTTCTGCCCCATATAACTAAAGCTCCTGACCTGTAGAGTGACAATGGAGTGGCCTCAGGCATCTGGAGATTTGGAAATTTATCTAAGGACAGTTCACTTGGGAATATGTTATTTAATCTATAATCTGGAAAGATACTTTGAAATGTTGCAGTAAAAAAAATGAGAAAATATAGTCTTTTACTTTGGACAGAAATATAATTTTGTCATACTTAAATTTTTAATTAAGGAACTGAGAAAAATTTAGATAAAGATTAATGGAATGTAAGGTATAAAGATGAGCAATGGAATCAATAGAAATTGTTGTTAATCAAATTACATTTTTAGATGTTCAGATTTTACCATGAAGAAGTAGAAATTAATTGTTAATAAAAAATAATAAGCAGGCTCTTGGAATGTTTAGCAATCTAATTAATTAAGAGAAGTGAGTCTTATGAAAATATTTGGAAGATATTTAAGTTTCTTGCTGAGTTAGTCAAAACTGACAACAACAAAGAAAACACAAAACTCATAAATGCCACGAAAATATGGGCACAGATGTGAATCTCATCATTCAGAGAGTATTTAAGGTAAATCACCATGCAGAAGACTTGAAATGCTCTAAAACTGTAAGGCTAAGTTATGATAGAAGCATAGTACAAGTGCTCTCCAAATCTGTCAATAATTGACTATAATTTACACTACCTCACCAGGTAGTTATGAATTTGAAAGAAACTTTTCTAAACTGCTAAATTTTAAAAAAAATTGTTTGGCCAGTCCTGTCAGAGGAAAGACAAAATTATCTTTCTATTATGACTCCAGAAAATCATTGTCATTATGAAGGGGGGAACAAAAAGTACACAGCCAAAAATGTAAGAAGGAAAGTATTATAGAATTATGTCTGGAAGTTAGTAAAAATTTTGTTTTTAAAGAGTTTTGTGATGTTTATAATATTTATCAGCTTTTTAAAAAAATTGGGAGTTTATTTTGATTCTTGTATCATTTAAAATAAATATTCACTTTTGAAGCTAGTTTTGTATTCATGATCTTATATTCTTTTTCCTTAAAAAATCCCCCAAATTGAGTAAGAAATAGTAGAACTTAGATGGGCCGTGACTGACATGACAAGCGATGGGCTCAGATGCAAACCCTCTTCAGCCTCAGGTAGCCTTAGCCAGAAAGCTGCCTCTTGGCTCCCGGGCCAAGAGTCAACCTAACCATCTATCTACAAACATGGAGCTTCAAGGGTAGGGGCCAGCTCTCTGTCTCAGATGCTTGCTCCTTGCCAGGGGCCCCTGCTCCAAGTGGGGATTGGACTGGCTTCTGGTCGCTGGATATCTAGTCACGAGATTAACTCTGGGGTCATTTTTAGTCCTGACTCTTTTTTAGAGACAGGTGGTGGACACCATCACACTCCCAGAGAGAAAATAACGTATCTCAGAGGTTCTGGAAGACATGCTGATAAACAGTATTCAAAGCGTTCAAACACTTTGGCCCAGCCATTCCCTTTCCAAGAATCTATAACTAGAAATGATCAGAAACGTAGACAAGTATGTAAGCGAAATAAAGTTCTCACAGCATTGCATGACACAAGGGGTGTACAATAGCAACATTCTTCACAGGAAAATATCTTTCTATTATGTATCTTCGTTGCCATTAGGCATCTATAACCCAAAGAAATTTACCAGGGTATCTACTAGAATGCTCTGAGTGGTACAATATGGGATGATGGTTGTTTTCTTATTTATGCATTTACATGTGTGGGAGTGTGTATGTGATAAAAATAGATGGCTTGGATAATCAGAATAAAATGCACTATTGAAATGAACCAGTTGTGGAAGGAAGCCATTCAGACATGTAAACTAGGAGGCTGACACATCTGATCCTGGAGAAATGTTTTAATACCTATCAATCTTCCTTTAAAATAAATGACTTCAGCAGACTTAGATATGAGCCCTGCCCACCTCCTTTCTCCAGGATACCTGGAGCCTTTGCTCAGACAGTTTGATTCAGTAATGCTCATAAATATGGGATGGCCTTTGGCAAGGTTCCATGCATTCTAATGTGTGGGCAGCACTCACCCTAGGGTGGGTGTATCATGGCAAGCAGACTCTTGGCTCTCACTTCCACAAGAACTTATGGGGTATGTGGACCCAGATGCCTAAGAGGAAGTAACCCAGAAATGCCCATCTTCTGATCAGAGTGTCCCTTGGACCTAGGAAAAACCAGAGAGCAGAAAAAGAACAACAGTCCATGCAAATAAACTCACCTCAACTTTTTGGCCTTGGTATTCTCTTCTGTAAAGTGGAGAGAAGGCACAATGTGTCTCCCAGGGCTCTCCAGGTACCTGGCATCATCCCTGGTATGAAGGGATGGAATTCACGCCATCCAGGGTGGCCACCTGTGCTCCATCTTGGCTTGGACGTGTCAATATTATTCATCTCGAAGTCAAGCTCCTGCTCTAGTTCCAGTAGTCTCTTTTGAAACGAGGTTAAGATGATGCAAACACATAAACCAAACATGCTATTCAGGCATCAATTTTTAGAAAGAGGTGAGGAAGAGAGAAGAAGCCAAAAAATATGAAGCACCTTCTTCAGCCTAGTTTATTCCTGGTTTCATGGAACCCAGCAGCCTGTATGCCTATGGAACCCAGCACAGCCTTCCTCCCTGCAGGGGACACCCACACGCAGAGACCTCAGGGTGGGTCTTGTTGCCACAAGGGAGTCTACATTGACCAGGGAAGCCCTGGACCCTAATTCCAAGAAGGGTGGATACCGAAGAGAAAAAACAAGGGCCAGGAGAGATCAAACTAGAGATCCAATTCTGTGCAAAGTGAAGGCTGCCCAGGGACAGGCCAGGAATTGTGGGGGATGGGGATCTCAGGGCATCTCAAAAGTCATGAGCAGGGAAGGATGCTCCCTGAACTGGGTTCAGACCCCATCTTCCTCAGAGGTTCTGCAACCATGCACTCTCTGATTTCCTTCAACTGGATTTTTACAAACCAAAAGGTTTTGATGTGCCTATTGACTTGCCAAGGCCACTGACAGTCATAAGAGTGAAGCGGAGCAGACTCCAACCTGGACCTGTTCAGTCTTTGATGCTATTGATTATCCAGGGCAGTTTGTGACTTGGAGGAACCTTCTGACTGATACAGATGCTCCATCAGCCAGGAAGCATTGAGTGCAGGCTTTGAGCTTACTTGGAAGAATTTAAGAGTAAGAGAAGAACGGTCAACACCTTGGAGAAACTGGGGAAACTGAGGCCCTTGGAGTGTGAGGGGGTTTAACTTACTCAGAGTCTCAACTGGCAAAGGCAGATTGGAAGCAGCTAGAAAACTGCGCTGCAAATAACCATGGTTTGGCTGGGTCCCCCACCTTGCCTGGTTGTGGGCTTCCAAGCCATCCACTTGGAAGTGCCCCATCACCAGCCTCTAATGAAGTGTACTTGGTGTTCCCCGCCACTTCCCCACCTTCACCAGTCACAACAGCCACTCCGTCCAGCTCCACACGCTTAGACACGCCACTCTGGCTGCACAAAGCCAGTCTGCTGTGAGATGCTGGGAAATGGTTTGCGAAGCTCTTATGTTTATTGCTTTCCAAATTTATGACAGCTCAGGCTTCCAACATGAAAAAATATGGTTTTGATTTGTCAGTGCATCCCGAAGCTCCAGTCTGTGTCTTGCTGAAGCTCTACCCCAGTGCTGGGGCCGAAGCCGGTGCTCAGAGAAGGGCTGAGCCTTCCTGCATGGTCCTGCTACTGAGGAAGGAGCTGGCCCCTCCTGCCCACCACTTGCCATCCGCAGAAGCCCAACCAGCCATGCTGGGCCTCTCCCAGCTCTTCTCCAAGCCTGCTAAGGCTGTTTTCGGTGCTCCCTCCCTGGCAAAGGGAAACCCATGCTGTTGGAGACACAGAAATAGTCATCACCAGAGTCATGAGCACTTGGTATATGCCTTATGGTTAGGACAGAACACACTCCCCACACCTGTCTCTTCGGCACCAGCAGAGGGCCATAGGCAGGTTCTGGGAGGATGAGGAGAGTGGGGGGTGGAGATGATGGCAGGAGTGAGTGACTATAGCAGATGGGAGCTCATAGGCCCCAGGTACCCAACTGCCCCGTTGCAGCCACCCAGGAGGGAGAGAGTCAGAGAGAAAGAGGGAGAGAGGGAGCAGAGAAGAGGAGAGAGAGAGAGACAGAAGGAGATAGAGAGGGAGAGAAAAAAACCCTCACTCTCTCACTTTCAGTGTGTCTGTCTCTGTCTCTCTTTCTCTGTCTTGATCTCTTTCTGTGTCTTTTTCCGTCTTCGCATTATCTTGCTCCATCTCTCTCTCTCTCTCTCTCTCTCTCCCCTCTGCCTTTCTCTCTGTCTCTTTCCATCGCTCTCTTTATATTTCTGTCTCATTCCATCTCTCTCTGTCTCTTTCTTTCTCTGTAGCTCTTTTTCTCTCCCCCTCTCTCTATCTCCCTGTCTCTCTCTCTCCCTCTTCTCTGCTCCCTCTCTCCCTCTTTCTCTCTGACTCTCTCCCTCCTTCCCACCTTCTCTCTCTTTCTCCCTCTTTCCCCTCCTCTTCCTCCTCTCCTATCCTTCTTCTCCCTCTCTGTCTCTCTCTTTCTCTCTCTTTATTCATCTCCCTCTCCCTTCATTTCCCCAGGGAGGGTGGGGTTTTCCTTCATGTCAGGGGTGTGACCTTGGCCTTTTCTCTCCCTGAATGAATGAGAGAAGAGGACACCCCTCAAAACCCCAGGTTCCATGGTGGCTGCTCCTGCCAGGTCCCTGCCCAAACCCTCTGAATCACTGGCTCTGGGGCTGGCGGGGACCCTCTCCCATGGTCCCCACAGTCCCAGACTGTTGAGACCAATGACTTTCAGCACTGTCATGTTCCCCATGGCCTCCT
Organism: Tarsius wallacei; assembly: GCA_963574415.1. Classification (NCBI taxonomy): domain Eukaryota; kingdom Metazoa; phylum Chordata; class Mammalia; order Primates; family Tarsiidae; genus Tarsius; species Tarsius wallacei. The sequence goes on from CAUYQG010257991.1 coordinate 18,164, forward strand.
CTAGTGCAACTGCCAGAGTGGAGGATCACAGCCAGATTGCAGGTCAAGGGTTCATGGAGGGCAGCCCCACCATTGGCGAGTGGCAGGGGACTGTTAATAGAGGGGTCTAGAAGGCTTCGGGCAGGGAACACAGCCATGACAGGGAGCACTGCAGAGAGTGGTCGGGTCTGTGGGAATTCTGCTTCTCACTAGTTGGGCAACCGCTTTCTGTTCATACATCTCCTTTCACATCTGCGGCCAGTTCCTCCAATTTTTAAAGAGAAACTGCAGATCTGGATTTTTATATGAAAACGTTGAGACATAATTGAAGTTTTTGAGAAGCGTTCTGCAAGCCAAATAAAACATATTGTCAGGATGAATCTGGCCAGCACAGCATATTCATGACCTCTATTTGGTATCCCCTAAAACCTACCCCAGCCCCCCAACCACCATGAGGGCTGATAGGGAGGCCTCTTTTAGCAGGGCCCACACTCTTCCTTTGCTCCCCAGGCCTGGTCATGGGGCTCTACCTTTCCCCAGATGAACCCCAGGCAGGAGCCCTCTGCAGTCTGCAGCCTCCAGGCTGGTCAGCTCACCCTGGGCCTGTGCACCTTGGTCCGTCCTTCCTGACTTTCACCCTGCACTGCTGATCACCAAGCAAAGGTAATGAGATGGTCCAGGCCACAGGAATCCCAGGAGAGCTGGGATGCAGAAGAGATGCTTGCTTGGGTTTCTTGGCCCATCTTTTTTTTTCTTTTTTTTTCTCTCCTATGTTGGGTGCATATATATTTATTTCTTATTGATGGATTGAACTTTTCTTGGCCTTTCTTTGCTGTTATGGAAGATCATGTTTAAACAAAATTACTTCCTGCCTCTACTCAGGCCACCAAGTTAGTGCATCCTGTGAGGGACCTAGTCCCATGGCCTCCAAGGAAGCCCCAGTATGGAGATGCCCCTTAGAAGTAAAAGGCAGTCACTAGCTTTGCCACTCATTCGCTGTGAGGCCTGGGTAAATGACTTAGTTTGACCAGTCTCAGTTTCATCATTTATAAAATGGGAGCACTATCTCATGCTATATAAAGATGGACAAAATTAGATAAACATAAATTCCCTCTCTGCTTCCCCCACTTGCAGAAATCCTGGAATAATAATAGTGGTTAACATGTATTGAACCTTTCATGTGTGAGGCATAAATATCATCTCATCTAACCATCTCAATTGCCCTTGAGAGCTTGTTATCATACCTCATTTGTACTTCACAGATGGAATCCTGAGCTCCAGAAAAGTTGAGCTATTTGCCCTTGCAAGAGACCAGATTTGAATCTGACTGATCTCAACATTAAGCTTAGAAATACCGGAGTAGAACTCGGGGCCACTTTGGCTGGCTACAATGACCTACTTCCAGTGCCTTTCGCCCCTAGAATTGAGGGTCCCTCCCCCAGAGCCTGTGTTGGCCCTAGGGTCCAACATGTGACGGTCCAGCCACCAGAGCCCTCCACAGCTGCTCTGCTTCTACTCTTGACATGGACCCGAGGGCCTCCACTACCTAGCCCCCACTTCCCGTCCAGATAATAGGAACACTCAACTGAGTTCTGGCCCCTCCCCTCACAGTTGCTTGCCAATAGCATTCCTTGGCTCAGGTGGACTCTGTGGACCAGGAAAGCCTCCTCCATGCACTACCCCAGCCAACTCCTATTCGTCTTTCGAAACCCAGTTATAATGTACCTTATCCTGGAGGCTGTGCCGGCAACCTCCAGCCCCCCAGGCTGTGCTGGACTCCTCCCATGAGCCACTCCAACATCCCCACCTTTGCCTCGAAGTGTGCTTTCACCCTGTATATGCAGTGAGGGGCACCACTGAGCAAAGGCCAGGCAGCCCTCTGGGGAGCTGCTGCCTTAACTGAGGGTCGCAGCAGTGGTTCCCAGGTTCCCAGGGCCCTGCTCTTTGCCTCTAATGCCACCTCCTGCAGCTATTTCCCACACTCAAGCAAACCACACCCTGCTGGGAGACCCGGCCTACGCTGTGAGAACAGTCCAAAGCCTATGCCAAGGGTCCCATCCTGGACTCTGAGAGAAGCCCCCAGTGGAAGACCCCAGTGGAAGCCCTCAGTTCCATTTTACTCTCCCTGTGTGGACACAGGTTCTGGACTGTGTTACACCATCCCTTTTTCCTGCTTCCTTTACACACCTGACTCCAGATGCCTTTGTGTCAGGAATGTGCACGCCTTTCTCGGGGCTGAGCATTGCTGATGGGCCCAGGAATCTAGGCTGCCCCAGCATGACATCCTGTGGTATTATTAGCATGGGAGGTGGTGATGAGGTGAAGATGGTTTGTCAGCTAGCTAGGACGGGGCCGAGATGATCATCTAAGTGATGCCAGAGGAGGCAGGCATTCAAAGGCCTGCAAATGTGTATTCCAGCTGTTGGCAGACCTTCCCCTGGCTGCCCAGGGACACAGTGCCCCCTGCTGGCCACCCTGATGATACAGCTTCATTCACAGGCTGTCTTCTGCTACAGGGATCTAGATGCCCTGGGCAGAGGTTGGGAAGGGGCGGGGGTTGTATAGGGAAAGGGGTGCTGGGTGTGGGATAGGGGCATGCATTCTCTCTCTCTCTCTCCTCTCTCCTTGTGGAGCTGGCTCTTGCCTCTTCCATCCTCTCAGGGTCTTCATGCCCCCACCAGGACATGTGCCCGGTGGCCCAAGCAGCTGGCCTGACTCTGCACTCTCCTGCATCCATCCATCCTGTATACTACCCACATTCTAGTCCTCTTGCCAAGGTAGCCCAAGCTCTTTCACTGCCTGCTCCAAAAGGCTCCAAGTGTTCTCTCTTCTCAGGAAAGATCCAGGGAAAGCCTCGAGTGATCAGACCCAGCCTTGTCTGCCTTGACTGTCTCACAATCTACCCTCTAAGCAAACCACTGCATCACTGCACCATTCCCGAAAACACCTCTCGCCGCAGCCTCACAGACATCTCCAAGTTCCCCTTATCTGCACAGACACACCCAGCTTTACGGGGACCCCACCCTCACAACAGCCCTTGCCCCATCATGCCTGTAAACTGGCTCACACTCCCATTCTCGTCACTGCTTCTATTGCAGGTAGACCCACTAGACTCCACTGGAGACCCCCACACCCAGAAGCAACCATGCCCGGGTGTCCATCCACACCCTTGTGTCCACCCTCCTGCCCTGAACACTCAGGGCTCTGTACAGAAAGGAAGAATGCAGGGAAACATGGAGAGCATAGGCCCTGATGCCCAGTTTCCCAGGAGAAGCCTTTCAGAGGCATCACATTCACCCGGCAGCTTTGGTCCTCCAGGGGGGCAGTGGCTGAGTAGGGGGTGAGACGGGGCAGCCAGCGAGACCATTGTTCATGCCTCGGCTGCTGGAGCCAGGCCCCTACCCCAGAGCCCTTTATCCATTAGAGGAGGCTGCAGGAAAACAAGGTCTAATTCCAGAAGGGCCCAGTGACCGTAAGTAGCTTCCCTCAAGCAGAAGTTTCCCACATGACCTTCCAGGCGGACCCTGAGCTTTCTTGCCTCCACAGCAACAGCAACCTCCCTCTCCTGGCACCATGTCTTGGCCCCGGGCACAGGAGAGGCGAGGACACAGGGAGGTGGGGAGAGGATGTGCAGGCCCAGCCCAGGCTCCTGGCTGGCAACAGCCCTTCCTGTGAGGACTCCCAGGCTCTCTGGATCCTCAGACCATCTCTTTCTGCCACCCAAAACTGGCAATGGCCTGCATGGGTCTGGAAACCTAGTGAGCTATGTCCACATCACTGGGCATCTTGCAAGCAGCTGTGAGTCAGGCAAGTGTCAGGACCTTGGGGCTTAGATGGCCCACGTGGAAATTAGAGACAAAATGCACACACAGGCCCGAGAGCAGCCCCTGGTACCAGAGAGTTGAGTTCCCACCCAACATATTCTTCCACACCACCTCCTCTCAGGTCTCTTTGCCCCAAAATTTGAGCATCCTGGGTCTGGCTGCATTGGGCCCAGTGGTGTGTTCTCCACTCAGCTGGACACCCTCCTCCTCTTGGCCTGCAGGGCTGGGTGCTGCAGCTTATGTCTCCTAAACAACCTCCTGAGCAGCACTGACTCCTCTATGAGTCCCAGGAATTATGTACCTGTCTGTTACTGGCATCTCCACTTCTCCCAGGACCTTCTTCATCCGTCCCAGTGGGCCACCCAGGACTTTCAGCCCTCTCTGTCCCTCTGAGAGGTTCTGCTGTGAGCCCAGGCTTTCTACCTCCTCACACCCAGCCCCTGTCAGAGCCAACATGCCTCAACAGGGACTTGGCCGAGGGTTGCAGACGTTCCCTCTGTGGTGCTGTGGGGGGTGGACAGAGGCCCTGCCAGCACTCTGGCTTCTTGTCCCCAGCTCCTTTTGGTGGGAGCCCTCTGCCCTGCTCCGTGGCCTTCCCACATCTCATGCTATCACTTGGCATTCTATAACTAGCCCTCACACTTCCCAAGTCTGTGGGCACACAGAAACCCTGTCATTCTCAGACCATGCCTGCCACTGTCCTTGAAGCCTTAGGATCCAGGTGCTAAGAGTTCAGTATTGCTGGCAGAAGGTCCCTTTGGAGAGGTCCCTTGGTGCACGTGCATACATCTGCATGGGTTGTGACTGGCTCCCAGGACCGCTGAGCCACACCCACCTGCCCACATAGCCCATGCCTGCTGACCAGTGACGGTGAGGCCCACCCCCAGGCTCCTCTTCACTCTGAGGCCACCCTGCTGTGACCCTGTCCTCAACATTTGATTACTCCTTCTTACAGCCCAGCTCCTGCATTGGACTCAGTCCCAGTATTTGAAGAGCTGGCTTTGACCTCCAACTCACCCCAGACTGTGCCTTGAATTTGACCAGGTTCGTGCTCAAGTGGGCCACCCAGAGCTGAGTTGGGCCTCTGAGGACCCATTTCTTTGGTTGTCAGAGCTGTAGGAGAGAAACGTCTAGAGGAGAAGGGGAGCTAAGCTGGTGAGCCCCTTGCTGCCCGAAACCACTGGCCAGTCTATCTGCTCCTCCCTGGGGCCTGTCCCTGCCAGGCAGCCTGTGAGCTTAGGGCCCACACCCCTGGAGCTCCATGGCTGGACCTGGGCCCCAAAGGTGACATTGGCCAGTGGAGGGACCTGCAGGAGGTGAGCTGCGGGAGGCTTCAGCCCTCACCCCACTCTAGGTTCACCCTGTCCCTCACAAAATGCAAGAGACCACAGGCACTGGGTATGAAGGCCAGTGCGTCTATTCCAATTGCCTCAGAAATATGAAAAATATTTAACATAACATCCCAATTCTCTTCAAACAATGTGTAGTGACCTCTACAGGGCACTTCCCTAATGCCAAACATCTGAGTCAACAGTGAAAATACCTGCAGTCACTTGGAGGGTTCCTAATAACCAGACATCAGGCACCAGAGAACCCAAACTCAGGGACTAAGATTCTAACGTGGGAGGGTTCTGGAGGCCATCAGAGGGATGGCCATCACTCACTCATGGGTGAGTGTACACATCAGAATGCATATCCACAGCTTGGGATCACACCAGGCAGGATCAGGGGACACAGCTTCCCACCCTCCTCTCAGCCTGGGAAAACAAAGGCCTCCAGTGTCCTCCTCTAGCGCCACTAGAGTGCCACCCGGGAATGCCAACACACAGTGGGTGCTCAGTGAATACTGGTAAGTGCCTGCAGATTCTAGGTCAGGTAGGAGAGCTCAGCCTCCCGGGCAGGCTGGATTCCCATCTGTGTGGAGGTTGCAGTGCTGCGATCCACATGTGCTCCAGCCTCATCTCAGCTGAAGGAATCACGTGGAGACAATAAGAAAGCTTCTCCTGGCTCCCTGGCCAAGTGGGCCAGATGCCAGAGCTACGATCCAGGGCATCCCTGCCAAGTCTCCAGGCTCTTGCCAGGCTTACTCCTGCTCAGGGGGGAAACCCCTGTACTTTCTCACTTCTTTTGAGACAGATCAAATTGAAGAGAGTTGGCTCACATTGAAGACGAGGCCTATTTTGTTTACATACATTTCAGGGGGGAGGAGGAACAAATTATTTGCCTTTTTTTCTGTGGGATACTGGTGATGGACTCCAGGGAGACACTCAGAGGCACCTGTCACTAATTCCCAGGCACAGAAGAGCAGAGGCAGAGCAGACCACCGACAGCCACAGGTTCCACAATGAAAGAGAGAAGACACAGCTTGGGCTTCTTAAAGTCTAGTGGTCATGGCTTGTGGGAGATGCTATGCCCTGTCCACGGGGCCCTGAAAATCACACGAGGTGGAGGGCACAGTGGACATGACACTGCAATTACAAAGTAAGAAGGGCAGATCTCTACTCGGTCAGAGGGAGCTTCTCCCGGGCCTGCGGCCACACTCCGGGACACATTCATATGAGACAAGGGGAGAGGGTGAGCTCATGGCCCCAGGCCTGGGCCCCATTAGCATATCCAGGCAGTGGAGATGTGAGGGAAGCCCGGAACCTGCTGCAGGTATGGGACATATGTGGGGCATCTGAGCCTGCCCCTCGACCATGGAGCGTCATTTCAATGCCCCACCCTCCACAGAGGAGAGCACCCTATGCTGGCCATCTCTGCGGGAAAATCACACAAAGAACCTGCACTCAGGGCCACCAATGCACTGGGGCACAAGATGAAAATGGTCATGGGAACTGTTCTAAAGGGCACCCTGTCTGAACAGAGTGACCAAGGCATTGGCCATCCTGTCAGCAAGGGGAGCCTTGGGGAATTGAGAAGAGGAGGCACTTCAGTTACCTGTGATGACAGGGTTCTCCACAGAGGGGAACAAGTGAGGTGCAGGACATATGGGGGGGGGGGCTTGTATTTTATTTTATTTTCTAAAAAGAAGAAAGAAAAAGTTTGACTCAGCTTTCTAGTCCCCTTCACACTAGACGGAGGCTCCAGGAACCTGTGTGCACTGCCCGTGTCTAGGAAGGTTCTCGTTCCCCTTGCATGTCGTGACACCAGGACTCCTATCACTGAGGCCTTCCCTGGCGCCCCATGTGCTCCCCATGTCCCTTCCCTCTCTTCCCTCTCCTCCACAGCCTCCTCACCATGGACACAGTGTGGGTTTCACTCATTTGTGGCCTGCTGTCAGCCCCCTTGGCCAGCGACCCACTGTGCTTTCATGGTGCTCATGTGGATAAGCAGTATTAATTCATTGGGATCACATATCACCTCCCCGAGGCAGTGACTTGTCCAAAGCAGCCAGCTGCCACGTGGCTGGGCAAGGACTCCTTAAGCTCCTCCGGACCACAGTGTCCTTCCAATGTTAAGTTATCTAAGGGCTGGGATTCTTGCAGTTGTGATATTCCCAGAGCCTAAAACAGTGGGTGGCACATAGTGAGAACTTCAAAAATATTTGTTAAGTGAGTGAATTTAGACCATCTCGCTTGCCCCCCCAATATTGGGTTTGTAACCCCCAATATACAGTACAATGAGAGGTCATTTTCACCCTAGAAGCACTGAACCACACAGGATTTATTCAAAGGGTCCCCACCGGCTATGGGAAGCTCCTGAAAGCACTGCACCCCACATCCCCGGGTAAGGGGCAGCCTGAGCTACCAGGAGGCAGCATCAGGTGCCGGAGCAGTCTTTGGGCCAAACAGCCTGCTTGGAGCATCGGGCTGGAGGCACTTTCTTGTCCCTCTGCCTTTGCATCCACAGCTTTTCCCTCCTTCTCAGCACAATCAGAAGGTTGGAGGCCTCCATAGAGACTTCATTGAAAAGGCAACAGTTCGTTACTGGAAACTTTGGAGTCATAGAGGGAGTAAATATAGTTGAAACTGGGGTTGATTGCCGCCTTTTGACTTAAAAACTGTGTGATCTTTGGCAAGTGTCCCAGAATCTCTGAGCCCCAGATACCTCTGGATCTATATCATCTGCCTCTGAGCCTCTGTGTCTGCTGTTCAAGGCTTCTCCCTGAGAAGTAACTTTTCATACACATTCGTAGTCTCATCTCTTGGCCTGCATGCTGATCCCTGGGGCCAGTTTCAACCTGGAGGCAGCAGCACACTCCCCAGATAAACCCTGTGTTCTAAGCCCATCATGCTACTGTCCTGCGGTGGCCTGTCTTCAATTCCCCAGGCCTCGGTGCTATTCTTCCTGAGCACAAGGCCAGCTCCAAAAAGGTCCTTTCCAGGCTCAGTTTTTAATTCTTTTTTTATAACCAGTCTTAGTGTTTAAAAATCTTACCATACTTTTCAGAGGAAGTGACATTTAACAACTTTATCAGTAGTTACCTTACATCAAGGTGTTGTTTACACAGTGCCAAGATTGAAGATGCTTTTCAACATAAAAATTCATTTCAGTGATAAAAAGGCTGTTGGGAATCCCTTTTGAAAGTTCACCAGTCAGTGCTCAGAGAGCTTTTGGATTTGCTATCAGAGAGAAATATCAGAAAGGACTTCAAATCCAGATGTTGTCTCGATGATAAAAAGAACTTTTCCCAACATTCCTTTATAAGAAAGCAGGTACCTGGGACATGATGTCCACTTCACTTGAGGAAACAAAAATATCTTCATAAGTAGAGATAGTTTTCAGCAAATAATCTGCTGTTGCAAATGTTTTAAAATAAACACAGTTCCAAAATCTGTTTAAAGCTCAGTGGTAAATTGTGCAAAAAGAAGTTGAAATCGAGTGTCATCTCGGTAACAGTAAACTCACAGGTTCCACAATGAAAGAGAGAAGACACAGCTTGGGCTTACTAAAGTTAACTCAGGAACATGAACTGAGATTTTTAAAATATACTTTAAAACTTTGTGTTACCAATAAGTGAGCTAGCTTCTTAATAAAAGCCAAATAAAATGTAAAATATACAATGCAGTAAAGTTTGGCATAAAATAACCATTTCTGTGCAAGTGGAGTCTGCACCTGTTTATCAGCTGGCCCTGTGGTCTGTAGAAAACACCTGGTAGCCTTGGTGTCTTGCTCTGCAAATTGGAATGACAATGCCTACCTTTCAAGGTTGTTTGTTCTTTCCTTAAGAACTTTCTAGGGCCGTCCACATTCCAGGTGAGCCCAGGGAAGCTGGTTCCTGTTCCCCAAGCCAGGATGTAGGCCCAGGTCTGTGAGTCCCTATACCGTACTTTAAACGACCACACATGGGTCTCCACCTCTGAAGATAGCCCTTCCCTCCTTTCCTTTCTTCCCCTCTCCTTGCTCCCCGATTCCAACTCCCTTTCTCCTTCCTCTCACCCACTTCTTCCTTCCTTTACTCTACACCTCCGGATGGAGCATCTAGTGGGCACAGCCCGGGACAATGGGCACTGCTCTAGGACTTGGTGATGTAACAGTGAGCAGAGTCCCTGTCCTCAGAGAGCTTACCATATAGAGCAACAAAAATATATTAGATAAACATAGCTATGTCTGAAGTGTAATGCAAATAAAATAAAAGCAGAGAGAGAGAATTGGAGTCCCTTTCTCCTTTTAACAAAATTTCCTCTCTCATTCTACCCCTGAACCTAGCAATGGCCTGACCACACCCACCTTGTTCTCTTCCCACCAGCCCAAGCCAGGGTGTTCAGAGGGCTCTAGGAAGGGTCAAATGGAAGTGGTAGCTCAGTGTCATGCTGGCTTGCACATTCAGCTGAAGGAGCTCCCAGGAGCCCAGGGAGAGGGGTCACTGCCACCACCCAGAGTCCAAGCAGGCCAAACAGGCTTGGGTCTAATTGGCACCCACCTGCAGAGTGCAGAGAGACAGGAAGGAAGGTGGGTGCTGCAGAGGAACAGGTCACACTTCCTTCCAAACCCATGTGTGGGTGGAGGCAGGTGCCCTAGAATGGCTGTGGGGAAGGACTCGGGGGATGGACCCAGCTGCAAGGATATATGTCACAGTCTGGTGGGCAGCTTGACCACTCCACCACCAGAGCACAGGCCTACCCACAAAGACTGGATTCTGTAGGCTGGACCATTCATCTTTGGGCTTTTGGAGGGACACACCTGCACCCAGGAGGGGTTTCACCCATGACTCTGCCTGGTGGACAGTGGAGTTGGATGGGGGAGAGCAGACTGGTTCAGAATGATGAGGACACAAGGTTGATCCTCAAGCCTGGCCCAAAGGTAGCTGCATTAGCATAGTAGTTCTTATAAGGGTTTTTGGAACTAGCCTTGGGACCAAATCCCACTTCTGCTCCCCTTGGCAAGGCTTCCTCATCTGTAACTTGGGTTCTGTAACACACACCACAAAGCTGTCCTTGAGAACTGATGGAATGGTGAAATGGAAACCTCCAGCATAGCAAGTAAGCAGAAAATGACCACTGTTGTGAACAGGTGTGTCAACAGTGGCCATGGTGCATGGCAGAGCTGTCCTCCATCCCCCCCCACCCACCATGGCATCCTTCTGCCTGGCGTTGCTGGGCAGGCCATGCGGGGCCAGCACAGCCTCATCCTGCCCACCTACCCTGGCATGTTTATGTTAATGTCACAGCTCTAAAGTACTCTCACCAGAGGCCATGAGATTTCAAAGCAACTTCCTTTCCAGAGCCATGTTGCTTGGACCATAATTAGCACAAGTTTCCATGAGCATGGTGATGGGGCCAGAGGAGCTGCCCTGGCAGCTGGTTTGTTAGTGTAAGACATTCCTGGGGCTGCTGTGCAGCGGGCTGTGCTTCCCCAGCCCTCGCTCTCCCTGGCCCCTGCCCTCAGTAGCCCCCGGGCCCTCATTAAGGGATTAGCAACATAGGCCATGCAGTGCCTTGGCCATGTGCTCCAGCACTGCTGAGCTCTCTGCTCTGTCCCCTCGGAGCCTTATCAGTGGGCCTCGAGCAATGTTTGTGCTGGAAAAATCAAAGCAGGGCTTGGGCGGAAATTATGCACTACTGGTATCATGAGCTAATTAATGACTTTGGGGTCAAGCACAAGGGAGAGGACACAGACTTCTCCCACTGTCTGTCCCTCCACTAATAGGACGATAACTAGCACAGAATGGGTTGCAGGTTGAGAAAGCCCAAGTTGCCAACAGCCTGTGAGATTGTGATAAAGGGTAGTAACAGTTAAACAAGTGTAGATGGAGGACAGATCTATCTGGGCCCTGTCACAGAGGGTGTGGCTGCTGGAGCCTGGCCACAGGCTGGGAGCACACCCCCAGCAGCCATCCATCTTCAAAGTCCTCAGCCTTCAGATCCTAGGGAGGAAATCTGTGAGGGGACAGTCTCCTGCTGATAGCGAAACACTGATGATCTAGAAGGAAGTTTAGGGTAGTTCTGAGTATCTATAACTCCATCATTTAAAAAAAAAACCTTAAAATTTAAGGACAATTCTGAACAATGAAAAATAGACAAGTAAAAGCCAAAATGTAACCCTGGACAGCATCTACTATTGCTCTATTTACAAGACTCTTGGCCCACGACACTGTGGGCTCCTTGAAGGCACTGACTCCCTCATGTGTCCAGTGGGGCTATCTGAGTGAGTGGAGAGCTCTCACCTTCATAGGTGGGGTGTGATAACCTCTCTAGGTATCAAAAAATGCTCCCTCCTCCTCTACATCACTGAACTTCTTCTCATGACCCTGAATGCCTCACTCCCGATTCCCAGGACCAGACAGGTATACCTGAGACTCTTGCTGAATCTAAATTAAAGGCTATACTCACGGAACCACTAAAGTCAGTATCTGGTGATTGAGGGACCAATGAGAGAGCTTGGCATGGGTTTTTTCACAGACAGCGATCATACATTCAGGGACTGGCTCCAAAGCTCCCACAGACAAGGGAAGGGGTCATGTGATCACAACTCCCCCCAAACCCCCAGCAAGAGTGACCGCATGGGTCCAGCTCAGAGTCACCACCTGACCCATTGTCCTTTAGTGCCCATGGGTGGCACCTGTATCCAGGTTGGAGAGGCTGTCACTCATGCCCCAACACTGTATAGCACCTGCCACTCAGTGCACCCATGTGGCCAGCCCTCTCTAGAAGCCTAGAACACAATTCAGCCTCCCTCTAGTCACCTGGAGAGGGAGGAGTAGAATATCCAAGACAGGCTGGTGAGGCGTGCTGGGAACAGATGCTTTATGGTGCAATCCAGTAAGTCTTCGAGGAGACCCTCTGACCCCTCCCTCTTCCTTATGCCACTTGCCATGCACTTGTGTTAAGTATATTCCTGTTTCTTTATCATTGAATTCAGCTTTCTCTGATAGAGGTGAACACACGTTAATTGGACACCTACTATATTCTAGGACAGGCTCCTCAAACTAAGACTTGCAGGCCAAATCCAGCCTGCTGTGTATTTTTGTCAATAAAGTTTTATTGGAACACAACTGTGTCCATCCGTTATGCATCGTCTATGGCTGTTTTCAAACTACAATGGCAGAGCTAAGTGGTTGCAACAGAGGCCATATGGCTTGCAAAACCTGAAATATGTATTCTCTCACTAGAGAAAGTTTGCTGTCTCTTATTCTAGGGTGTATACAAAAATTATTTTGGTGTATCCTCACAATGTCCCTGAGCAATATACCCTGATTTCCATTGGAAGGGAAGCCACTAAGGCCTGGCAAAGTCAAATAGAACCTGCAGCTAGTAAGGAGGAGAGGCAGAACTCAAACCCACATCTGCCTAATTCGGCACTGGTTGTATCTCATCTTTGGCAGAAGAAGATAAGGGTGAAATGTCACCTTGATCCTGTCACTGAAGCAGCAGCTAGATCTTCTACATTGCCCAAACCAGCAGGGTGGCTAGTATCAGATTTCAACTTTTCTTTGTGAAAATCCTGGTTAAAATAAAAAGACAAATGATCTTTTCTCTATTATATCCCCAAGATCCAAAAAGTTACTCGGACAACTAATTCCTTCCTCCTCTCCTTGGGTTTGTGACATAAAAATCAATCAACCAGTGACTTTTTTCTCCTCCTTCTGATCCAAACATTGTCATTTGGGGCCTGAGCCAGGTGTATAAGGTTACACCGAGTGCCCAATGGGTCCTTCCTGGGACCACCAAATGTCTCCTCACTGGGCAGTAGAGACTCAGGACAAGGAAGTTGATCTGTAGCTAAAGAGAAGCTAACAGAGCGGGACCTGTGATTACTCAGTGAGGGCTCTCTGGGAGTTGGGAACTCTACAGGCCTTAACCTCAATCTCTAGGATTCCCCAGAAAGCAGATGAACCAGCCATCAGGCTGCTTCTTATTATCTTTGTTGGCTGCCAAGTCTCTGAATCCCTTCCATGCTTGGGGAGCTAGGGGAGGCAGGGCCCAGCCACCACTATAGAAACTGGGCAGGGCAGGCCAAGCTCCACCCCTTTGCCTTCCTCACCTAAACTCCACCACCCTGTGGTGAGCTTCAGGGTTCAGTGAAGGGGTGGCAGTTACAGTGGTCTATGCCCACCCCTGCCCTGTCCTCTCAGCCATACTCAGTGGCCAAGCCTGCCTTGGTTCTCCAAGCCTGTGCTACAGGCTTCTCTGTCAACCAGTCCATAAATTCATTTTCTACTGAAGTTGGCCTACATCTGTGCAGAAACAGAACTTGGAGATATTTGGTGGCTTGTCCAACGTGATAAAGATGGTAAAAGGCAGATCTGGGATTCAAGCCCAGCTCCTCTGACCCTAACAAACCCTTGCCTCTCCCACTAGTCCACACCATCTCTCAAGGAGTGACACCACCCATTCTAGAAACTTAGAAATGGGTCACCACCCAGATGTGACATCCAAGTGTCCTAATGTCCACCACTTGCTCAGCTCCACAACCAGCACCCCTGTCATGGATTTTCCTGGGCCCCCAGGACAGCCTCTTGAACTAATGCCTGCTTTCTTGAAGAGCATCTTCAAATCCCTGGAGAACCAAGTGGAAGTGGGTTCCAGAAATGAAAGTAGAGTGTTCACTGTATGTGGAACAGTGAGGAAGGGAGGGAATGGGTTCAGAGGATACAGTCAGACTGTGGTGGCAGCCTGACCCACTGCACTCCAAAACGGGAACACATGGGGACTCCAGTCACAAGAGGGCATGGAGGGGAGAAGGCTGAGTCAAGGAACCAAGGAAATGAACCTAATGTGACATGTCCCAGAGCAGGACTAGACTGGGTATGCTGCCGAGGGCAGGGGGTCAAGTAAGTAGAGGACTGAGAGCAGCTGAGGCAGAGAAGCAGCTGCATGGGGCAGTGCCTGACAGCTCCCAGCACATATGATCTTAGCAATCATGAGGTTTCCACTTATTCCACAGTCCTTCCATGTCCTGGGTCTAAGCATTCAGCCTTACACTCACATATATGCATGCACATGCGCACACATACACACACACCTGCCTACATTTCATACATTTAATAGTCAGCACTGTTTGAATCAAGATGCCCATCTGTGATGGAGGTGGTGGAGATGATCACTCCTGACTCTGGGACCACCTAGCACAGGTCCTCCTTGTCACCCGGGCAGGAGTGTCTCCTGGCAGGGGGAGTCATTTTCTTGCACATTTGATGGAGGCTGGAGTTGAGCTTTCGGGCAGAAAGACAGGGATCCCTTGTTCTGGGTAAGTCCCCATTTCCTCATCTATATGATGGAGGAAGAACCCAAGTCATTTCCACAAAGTCATTGTGGGGAGATACTGAAGAAGGATGAGGTCCCATCATTGGCATGACCCTGGCTGTGGCAGGTGCTTCCACAGTGACAGGGCTCATCAGCATCAGTAGCAGCCCCTGCCACCTCACCTCATGGTCATTGTCATCTGTATCCTCCCTGTCATTAACCACCCTGCATCCTCCATTTCACAGCCTGGCCGAGCTGTCCCTGTCTGCACACCAGCAGCCCATGAGAAGAGGGACAATGATTGGGGAGAACAGTAATGAATATTAAGTGCTCCCTGGGCTCTGCAGAGCCTGTCATGAGCAGCACGGCCTCTCGGCGCTAACCATCTTGGTCCCTCCCAAGGCACACTGTCAGGCTGCCGAGGCTGCTGGCTTGATGAAGATGGATGACGGCCTGCGCCTGGGGTAATGCATGCTAACGTGGAACCCAGCATTTAATCAGAACTCTGCTCCCTGCCAGAGCTGAGTAATTGGAGGCAGGTGCTAAGTGCAATTTAAATAAAAAGTTGAGTTAATAAGGACAGTCGACAAGGATGTTACAAATCCCTTGTCCAAGTTTTCAACAGGAATTTGAAAGCAACTTGGAGGACTAAGAAATTGTGACTTAATTTCCTAAGTTTCTCTTCAAAAACATGTACAATGAATTCAAGGTTTTTTTAAAGCTTATTTTCACACTTGTGAGTTAAAAGTAAGATGGTCAGAAAACCAGCACACATTTCCATGACATTCAGGATGGACTACAGTGGACCACCCTGTCTCACTCGCGTTTATGCTCCCCATTCAGCACCGGAGTCCTCTGATCTGCGTCTTTGGCCATTTTCCCTCTGTCAACCCAATTCCATGGACCTGGTGGCACCTCTTGTCTTGTATCAATCATTCTTGAACACAGATGGCACCAGTCCCCTGCATAAAGTCTCATCCCCTCCCAAGTAGAGCTAAGCCCCAAGTCCCCATGGCCTGGTTCTTGCTTACTCCCAGCCTTCTCTCTCACTGCTCCCACATCCCCTTTGCTGCTCCATGTCGAGCCTACCCAGAGAGGCCCCTCCATCTCTATGACTTAACGCTATCCGGTTCTTCCCTCCCTTCCTCATCAGCATGTTCACTCAGAGTGGAGAGGGCTGTGCTGAGCCCCACACCTGCTTTCTGTGTCTACTCATCCCATCCACAGCACTGTCCTTCACAGCAGGCTCTCTGAATGCTACTGTCAGTGTCTGTCTCTCTCCTATCCCCACTAGACTCTGGGGTGCCCAAGTCAGGGACTGTGATGCCTGTACCTCTACACACTAGCATGGCTCCACGCAGGGTCTCATGGGAGGTGTTGGACTCACCTTGGGCTGACCTAGCCATCATGTGCTATCAACTTCCCTGAAGCTATATGAGTGACCGGTAACACCTATGCCCTACCTCTTTATCTTCAAAACAGTCCCAGTTTGTGATTTTTATTTCATCAAAGACCCCCTCCTCCCCCAATAAATACATACAGAACCAGAACCATAACAGTAAGGAAGATGAATGAAAGGAAAATAGATTCAAGCCTGAACCATCCCTGCCTCGCCCCATCAAGGGAAGGCAGTCCCGACTGCCCTCTCAGGCTCAGTCTGCAGTGAAATAGCCTGGTAAGGAGGGGCCATGGCCTGCCCACCTCACCAACTAATGCATGGAACAGTCACCTGGAGAATGGCCACAGGGCCGCACATCCCAGGGCTGAGGGGACTCTCCAAATCCATTGGGCCCAACTCCCATGGGACCCTACTGCATTATCTCCAAAGTTGGAGTTTGACTCCCCAAAAACACCCCAGGAGAGGGCTTCTCAGATGAGCAACAGCTCTGAGGGCAGAAAGCCCCTTCTAAGTTTTTGCAGACCCCCTCCCTGTGTCTTCCGGGAGCTACAGAGGCACCTGACGGAGCACGGCCTTGGAACCAAATACACCCTCTCCTTCCCCATCTGTTAGGTAGAACAGTGCCTCCTGGACATTTCTTTCCTACTCAGCTTCCTGGATGCCTCTTCTGAGGACCTTTGTGGGGTCTAAGTAGCACTGAGAAAGCCTCACCCTGTTCAGGCAGGTCTACCCCTATGGAAGAAGGCAGTGAGGAGAGTGCGCTCTGACACCCACCTCTGACGCACACCCAGCTATAGACTTCCCCTCTTCCCACCCAGTCTCTGAGCACCTGAGGGACTCTGCATACAATGTCCCTGGTTCTTTTCCATCCTTGTCCTCAAGCCAGGTGGACTCAGAGATGTGCAATGATCCGAGGGCTGTGCTTACATGAGGCCTACCTGGTCCTGCCGGCTGCTCATCCTCGCTGCTCTCAGGGGAGCCCTCCCACCTCCCCGACATCCCCATCCCTGGTTCCCCTGACTCCAGACCTGCATTGCAATTTGAAAGTTCTGTGGGCAGCTCAAACCCAGGTCCCAAACGGAACTCATTACGGATTCCTCCAAACCTATTCCTCCTCCATCCCCTGATCCAGAGAATGACATCACCACCAGCCTGTCCCCACGCCAGAAACCTGGGAATCATTTGAGGTGTCTCCTGACCCTCATCTGCACCCCAGCAATCAGTTAGCGTTGTGGCTGCATTTGCCTAACGTTTCTCAAGTCCAGCCTAACCCCTTCTCCCTGTGGTTCCTCTGATTCAGGCCCTCGTCATCTTTTGGCGGGGTATTTCTGCACCAACCCCTTCACTGATCTTTCTGATTCTAAGCTGGCTTCCTTCCAGTCCATCCAGTCCATCCCTGACAGAGATCTCAAGGTGACCTTTCTAAAGGCCCAATATGATTGTGTCACTCCAGCTCTAAATCCATCAACACCTTCCCGTACGCTTCAAGGAAAGCTCAAACTGCATGGCGAACTTCATATGTGAGAACTTTATAACCTGGCTCATGCCTGCTCCCCTACCTGGTTGCTTTTTCTGCTGCACACTGAACACTGCTTATATTTCTCCACAACTTTGTATATTCAGACTCCTTTGCCCTCCATCCCTAGCTCTGAGCATATTATAGGGCAGTGGCTCTCAAACTTAAGTGTGCATCAGAATCAGCTCTAGGAGCTTGTTAAAGCACAGAATGCTGGGCTCCCCTTAGGGTTGCTAATTAATGAGTCTGGAGTGAGGCCTGAGAACTCGCATTTCCAATGTCAAATTCTTATTGAGCTGATGTTGTTAATCTGGTGGCCACACTCTGAGGACCACTGCTAAAGAACTTCCACAAGTACTCAGAAAGAACTAAGAAATGTCAGCTGAATGAATGAATGAGTGGCATATGCTATGGCCAACCCAAATTTTGCAGCCAATGCTTAGGACTCTGTGGATCAGGTCTCACATATATGAGTAATCTTGGGTGGGATTTCTGAATAAGTTAACAGACAAAAAGCTACATTCTGTCTTTGTCACGGTCCAGAGGACCCATCTGAGTCACTCTCTGGTCAAGTCCCGCTGTGCGTCTTGAGGGGTCAGCATCTTTCCCAGGCACAGAGGTGGGAATTAGAGGGCCTGGGCCTGAGATCTTTGAATGCATTCCCCTTACATCATTTGGATTCTTTATAGACTGGAGAGTTTACAACATCATCAAAACACATGTTTTTGTGATTTCCAAAAGCCCTGATTCCTGCTACCATGTTCTTTTCCCAGGCCACCGCCAAGCACAGCGGACACATGCCAGCAAGCATCTGAGCTCTCAAATGCACACAGCATGTCCCTTCTCATGAGGGAGGGGGGCTTTGGAAAATGGAAAACAGGATGTGAAAGACCCAGAAAACACAGCTCTGTGAGCTGCTGGAGAAGGGGTCAGGGTGGGGCCAGCCTACACCAGCCAAGCAGTAACTGTGGAGACTCCACGAGTTTCCAGAATCGTGAGCAGCATAAAGAAGACCCCAGTGCCCAGCACAGCCATGCTAACCACCACGGTCACCCTGCTTAAGCCACGGTGAGACCTGAGGCCCAGACTGGTTCCCTCTGGTCTTTGTACAGTAGAACTTGCTTGAGTAGCTTCTGTTATCTTATTCCTCAACTGTCCTGGACTAGGTACCTGTCATGATGATCAGGAACACATCCAGGGGAGAGCTGACAGTCACTCTGTAGTCACATCACTCTCCTCTTCAGGCCTACGGGGCTGAAAGGGAAAATTCCAGCCCTTCTTTAAAGAGGAAATTCTCCTTGAGTCTTTGAGATTTATCTCTCCCTTGAAATACTGTTATGGGCCAAATTGTATTCTCCCAAAGTTCAGATGTGGAAGTCCTAACCCTATTACCTGAAAATGCAAATATTTTGAAAAAGTCTTTAAAGAAATAATTAAGGTAAAATGAGGTAATTAGGGTGGGCCCTAATCCAATATGACTGGCACCCTTAAAAGAAGTGGAGATTAGGAAACAGACTTGAACAAAGGGAAGACCAGGTGAAGACACAGCAAGAAAGTGGCTATCTGCAAGCCAAGGAGAGAGACCTCAGGAGAAACAAACTCTTCCCACACCATGAGCTTGGGTTTCTAGCCCTAGGAAAAACTGTGGGAAGATAAATATCTGTTGTTTAAGCACCCCCCTACCACCACCACCCTCTGTAGTTCTTTGTTATGGCAGCCTGAGAGGACTAAGCCAAAGCAGGCGTGTTGGCCACTGCAGCCCCTTCTGCTGAGTGAAGAGACAAGTGAGCATGTCTTGTGAAGGGCTCTGGTTGAGGGGTCTAGGGGTGTTCCCGAGGCCTGTGCCCTCCCCCATGCCATCCTCCTACTGGGAAGGACCCCTCAGCTCTTATCCCTCTGGGTATCTCAGCCTAGCCCTGAATCCCCACACCCCATCTGTGAGCTTCTTGAAATGCAAGTGTGTTCATTATGACAGGATGGCTTTGAGCCTGTCTTCCAGGTGACACTCTCTTTACTGAGCTCCAGATATCAGTGCTGCTGGCTCCATCTATCCCTACGGCATCACCTGCTGCTGTTTCCCCCAGTGGATCCCCTCAGTGCTGTACAGCTATTACTGTGGGCACTCTTTTCTCTCTGGCGTGAACATTAGTCTTCCTCAAGGGGGGTCTCACCCCCCTTTCTCCCTTGAGAGGTGTGCTTGAACTTCTTGCTTCTTTCACAGGGCTCTGGAGGTCACCTTGCCTTGGAGTAGAATCTGGACCTTATACCAGTGAGCCTGACACATTGCCATTGAGGGGAGAAAGTAGGAAGTGAGGCTAGGAGGCTGATGACAATTCTCCAACACCAACTGGGGGTTCCACAATTCAATTCAATTCCGATACTAACTGCCCAAAATTAGCACAGACCCCACAAGTTAAGGTTCTTTCCTGCAAGACTGTTCCCAAATCAGAAGCCAGTCACAAATCTCAGGATCCCCAGAATACCCACACTTCTTCCCAGTCAACTACACTTTTGGAGATTCCCACAAACCCTCTACTCAGATCTGATAACTTGCTAGAACACCTCACAGAACTCAAGAAAATCTACTTACTATTCTAGTTTATTATAAAGGATACAAATGAACAACCAGATGAAAAGATACTCAGCATCATGTCTGGGGGTGGGGCACAGAGACCCCATGCCCTCTGGCCACCACTCCCAACACATCCATATGTTCATCAATCAGGAAGCTCTTTGAGCCTCGTAGTTTCAGAGGTTTTATTGGAGTTTCATTACACAGGCATGACTGATTAAATAACTGGCCACATGGTAGAACTCAACCTCCAGATCCTCTCCCCTTGCCAGAGGTCAGAGGTGGGTGGGATGAAAGTTTCAGTCCTCTAATCTAGTGCCTGGTCTTTTTGGTGACCACTCCTGTCATCATCCACCTGTGCTGCAATAACAAATTACTCTAGACAGGGTGCCTTGTAAACAATACACATTGCTTTTTCACAGTTCTGGAGGCTGGAAGCCTGAGCTCATGGTGCCAGCAGGGTTGGCTTTGGTGAGGGCCCTCTTTCCAGGTGGCAAATGACCGACTTCTCAACATCCTCACATGGCAGAGTTTGAGAGCCCTCCAGAGTCCCTTTTATAAGGGTACTACTCTCATCCACAAGGGTTCCACCCTCATCACCCAAGTTTCTTTCCAAAAAGCAAACCTCCTAATCTCATCACCTTGGGCATTCAGATTTTAACCTATGAATTTGTGGTGGGGGGGAGATACAAATATTCCATCCATAGCACTTCCCCTCCCTTCTGGGGTGGTTTTCCAGGGCTTCCAGATGAAAATATCACTCTCAACCTGTAGGTCTCACGCCTTCTCTCACTGCCAAAGATTGTCCAGTCACTGAATAAGAGAGTTTCCTGTGGTGTGCTGCTCTGACAGGCAGCCAGACAGCTGAGTGGGCCTGGAGAGGCAGGTAGGGGCCCCATGGTGATGTTAAGGGGCTGCCACCCTATCTTCTAAGTGACTGGGAGCCATGAAAGCAAGGGCAGCACCCAGGAAGAAAGGCTGTTTTGCCGTCCATGTGAAGGAATTATTCCCTGCAGGAACACAATGTGCAGTTTTGGGGAGGTGTCTCAGTAAATATTCTTTGAATGGAATTGGGCAGGACCCAAGGCAGTGGGGAGCAGAGGAGAGGGCCTTTGTGTATTTTAGACCTAAAACCAGCCTTAGCTCTATGACCACCAGCCAAGTGGGCAGAGCAGGAGCTCTAGGTTTTTTATCTGGCTGTGAGCAGCCTTGGGGAAGAAGTATAGGAGGACAGAAGGGAGGGTGGAGTGGCAACTTTGTTGTGGATATGCTGAGGTGAGGACACTGGAGTCTGAGCAGGGGTGGCCATTGGATACAAGGACACCTGTGTCTGAAACCCAGAAGTCAGGGTGAGAGGCACACACTGGGGTCAGTCATGCCTGGCTTCCGGGGAGGACATGTCAGGGCCTCAAGGAAGAATCCTCTTTCCTTGGAGCCCTGTCTCCCAACCCCACTGCTCTCTCCCTCCCCAAGGTACAGCTTCCCAGGAGAGAAAGGCAAGAGCTTGGAGTCCCAGAAAATATTGGCAGTGTGAGCCTGGCAGCATCTTTATTAGTTACTGTGTTGTTCCTTTCTGGGGCTAAGAAGGCCTCACCAGCAAGTTTCTCTGGTGATTCCGTAAGTCCACACCTGTGGAGCACCTGGCTCACAGGTAGATGTGTCCCTTCAGATTCACTCTGGCTGAGGTGGGCTCTGGTTATCCCTCCTCACTGGGCCACCTTTGCTGGCCTCAGGGAAAGGAGTGGCCAGTGGGAGACGCTGGGCTTCCTCATGTGTCTGGATGAGAAGGGCATAAGGCAACTGGGCCCTAAGGGGAGAAGGGGCTTGAGGGGCTGGACCCCAGAAGTGGGAAGAAAAAGGAGCCAGCCTACACTGACTACACCCTGACAGACATGCTTTATAGGTCCAATTCAGCTTAATCTCTATACTCTTCACTGGAGGTGGGCACACCGGCAAACCCCATTTTATAGAAAGTGAGACTGAGACTCTGAGAGGAGTTTGTCTCCCAGTCTCACCCAGCCAGAGGCAGAGACAGGGTTAAATCCAGGTCCGATGGTACCAGAGCCCATAGGCGTTTCCACTGTTCCGGCTGCCCTGAAGAACCATGTGGGGGTGGGCACAGTGACCAGAGGTGGCCTTAGATGTGGATGGTACCTTGCAGGGAATGGTCTAGTTCTGGTCCCAGAGAATGGCCTCACCCACCTCTGCCCTCTGCCTTCCTGCAGGGAAAGCTGTCATCTGAGTGCTGGAACGCCTGTGGGCACCTTGGTCTGTCCAGATCCAGCCCTTCGGATCCCAGGCAGGGAGCAGAGTGACAGACAGACCCCCATGCCCCTCCACAGGGAGCTAAGGGAGGCAGGGCTCACAGGCCTTCAGTCAGCCTGGACTCCTCTCTCCCAAGACCAGTTACAGGAATTTGGCTGAAAGGAGGTAGGTCCCAGAGCTCCAATCTGTCCATAGGCCACAGACAGATGGGGCCTGGTGGAGTCTCTGGCCACCTAGGGAGCACCAGGTCAGCCAACCTCTACTCACACAGCTCTAAGCTGGCAAAGCCCTACAGCCACCCCCATCATACCAGACAGGAGAAGAAACAACGGCCGCCTATTGCAGAATTCCGTCTCCATCTGACTCATCTTCCTACCTGGTTCCTGAAGCACCTGCAAATTCCTTACCCTGTGCCCAGCACACTCTCTTCCACCAAGCTTCCCAAACTCTTTCTCAAAGCAGGGCCCACACAGCAGGATATGGAAGAGAATGGGCCCTGGAGTCAGGCTTGGCTTGGCTTCCTCCACCTCCTGGCTGTATGATCCTAGCAAGTGACTTAACCTCTCTGAGCTTCATTTTTCTCACTTGTCAGGTGGTTGCAAATATCCAGAGCAATAATGTGTGCAAAGTGCTTTGCATGGAGCACATGAAGCCTTCTCTCTCTCCCTGAAATTAACAAAGAAGTGCAGCACTTAAGTGAAGTCAGGTGTCCTATTAAGTCTGTGCTCAATTAGGATGTGGGTCTGATGGCAGTGGTTTCCACCAGAGGCTCGTCTGTTGGCCATGAATTTCTGACCCAGAACAGAGCAGAGGATACCAGCTCAGCTGCAGAGAGTGTGTGAGTGGGGGTAGGGGGGATTGCTTCCCAGGACCTGCCTCTGGCACACAGATGTGGCAGCAGCACAGATGCCCAGCACCACCTAGTGGACATGCTTAGCTTAGACTCAGGATGCTGGTTGATGGGGTCACACAAACACACACCTCCATTAACACATGCTGCAGGCCCCTTCCCATACCTGTACCCGCTCACAGACGTTTTCCAGTCTCCTTTTCCTCGGGTTCCATCTTGGAGCTGGCCTTCAGCAGCCATAAAGCCATACTTTCAAAAAGCTGATTTGGGGACTGTGAGGACAGCCAGCTCGTCTGAAATATGGGGTGTGGTCATATTTGCTGAGGGCATGCTATTATATGCCAGGCTTCAAGTCATGATGTAGGTGTCATCCTTGCCCAGAATGTTTAAGGACTTGCCCAAGCCCACCCAGCTAGCTTGAGACTCCAAACCCAGGCTGTGCAGCTGGCTGTCTCAGGCTGTCTTGGTTCCTAAAAGTTCCACAAATAATTCCATTTTTTAAAATGGTGTGTCTGGATCTTGTTACTTCCCTCTTGAACTGAAATTTTATTTGAAATGAAATTCACTTGGCTCATAATTCTATTTATGGTCCCAAGATGATTTTCTAAGTGACATGAAAATCTCAATTCTCAGAAGTCATTGTCAAACCTACCTGTCCTCCTCCTTCTCCTCCTAGCAAGGGACTGTGTAGTGTTTATGTATACATGTATACGTGCACGTGTGTGTTCTGGTGTTTGTGCATACATGTGTGTGGTGTGTTTGTATGTTTATGTATGTGTGACATGTGCACATATGTGTTTGAGAGTGGTGTGTTTATATGTGCATATGCATGTGTATATGTGTGATGGTGTGATGTGTATGGTGTGTGGTGTGTTAATATGTGGTGTGTTAATATGTGGTATATGTGGTGTGTGTGTGAGGTGAGTATAGTGTGTGGTGTGTGCATGGTGTGTGTGGTGTGTGTATTTTGTGGTATCTGCATGTAGTTTGTGTGGTATAATGTGGTATGTGTAATGTGTGTGGTGTGTGTAATGTGTAATGTGGAGTGTAGGGTTGTGTGTATAATGTGTGATGTGTGTTGTGGGCTCATTTTGGTTGTGGGCAGAATTCAGGTCCTTGTGGTTATTGGACTGAGGTCCCCACTTTCTTGCTGGCTAACATCTGGGAACCACTAGATCCTAGAGGCTGTTCTCATGTCCCAGCCATATGGTCCCCTCCACCTTACAAAAAGAGAACCTCCCTAGTGTTCAAGGCCCCTCATGCTTCAAATCCCTGATTACCTTGTCTCCTACCTCTAGAGAAAACACTCAGCTTTTAAAGGTCTCTTGTGATTAGGTTAGGCTCACTCAGAAAAATCTCCTTATTTTAAGGTTAACTGATCAGTAACCTTAATAACACTTGCAAAATCCTCTTGCTATATAAGTAATATAATTCTGAGCATGATAGCTTATTATATTCACAGGTTTTATAATTCAAGAGAAGAAGATTATATAAGGATAAGGGTCATCATCTTAGGCGTCTACCTATGTCACAAGGTTAGAAGATGAAATGCAGTAAGGATATGCTGGAAAGGAATTTTCTGGTAGTGGCTGGCCTTAGTGAGATGAGTTCAATTTTGGGATCTGTTGAAGGACTCATTCTCTCCTAACACTCTCCCCAGAAGACAGCAATGAGAATCAGGGAGGCAGCCATGGCTGGGAATCAAAAGGAGCATGGGCTATGATGTCAACTGAACTGTGTTTACCACTTTTTGTATCATTTACTTAAAATTACCTCAGAGCCTAGTGGTTTATAAAATTACCCCAAAACCTAGTGATTTATAAAACAACATTTATTTAGCTCATGGATAGGGCTTAGTAGAGATGGCTTATCATGCTCCCCATGGCATTAGCTGGGCAGCTCAAGATGGTGCACTGCATGTTTGGCAAGCTGGTGCTGGCTGTCAATGGGGAGCTTGGCCAGAACTGAGAATCTGAGACATTGGTTCCTCTCCATGTGGGCTTCTCTATGGGCTGCTTGGACATACTCATAGAAGGGTGGTTTGGTTTCAAGATAAATGTCCCCAAAGACAGGAAGTAGAAGCTGACGATTTCTTACAGCCTGAGCCCAAAAACTGGACCAGCATCACATCTGTTGTGTTTCCTTGGCCAAGCTGCCACAGATCCCAGGCTCTGAGAAAGAGGGCATAAACCCCATCCCTCAAGAAAAGCAGTCAAAGAATCTCGGGACCATGCTTAAGAACTGCCACCCTTGCTGTGTGACCTTGCCAAAGACACTGAACCTTAAAGTTTTGCTTTCCTCATCTAGAAAGTAGGAAGAACAACACCTTCTTCCCAGAAGAAGGGCAGATTGCTTGAGATAAAACACGTAGAATCCCAGTATTGGAGCCCTGCAGGTAGAGGGGTCTCAGAGATGAGTTCTCTGAATTTTTGCAGAGCTAGGAGCCAATGCACCTGATCCAAGGGATAGCAGAAGAAAAGTGACTTGGCTTACCTCCCCAGGGAAAAGACCCAACTTTTCTCTAAAGCTGCTCCCAGGGCTCCTCCTGCAGTGTCATGGTCCTGGGATCTAGCCAGTGAGAATGCAGATCCCACACACCAGCAGGTTAGGCTGGGGCAGCAGCAGGACAGGGGCAGCTGAGAGGCTGCCTCCTACCCTTTAGCCAAGAGGATAGAGCCAGAATTTGGGGGTTGCCTGGAGCAAGGCTGGGGAAGCAGAAGTTGGCCAGGCATACCTCCCCACGGATGTGGGTGATGATGGGTGCCTCTCCCTGGGCTCATCATGGAAAAGCAGAAGTCAGGTTTCCATCAGAGCTGTCAGCACCCGTCTAGAGAGTGCTCTCAGGCCATCTGAGTGCTGGTGCCCTGGCCCGTCCTGGAGAAGCTCCTGTTCCCACCAGAGAGGTCAGAGATCAAGGAACTTCTATGGTTGAAAAAGATGGCAGCACACCGGCCCAATTTCAATAGAGGGAGGCCAAGCCTATGCCACCAGAGCTGTGCTTCAGCACTGCTGCTGGGTTCTTCTTCTCTAGCCACCGGGGCTGGCAAGAGGTATGTTCTCTGTCTCCATCAGCATCAAGTCTTGAGAGGGAGCCTGTATTAGGGTTTTCCCCCATGCCAGGCTGTCTGGCCAAGTAGCATCCATGCTTGCCTTTCAGTGTGGAAAGAAGGGGAACTTTTGTTGAGTCTCTCTTTGATGTTAATGACCCAATCCCCACTTTATAGCAGGGAGACTGGGGCTCAGAGAGGCAAAGACAAGGCCCAGTGTGTCAGCTATTTATGGCTGTGTGACAATTTACCCTACATTTGGAAGTTTTAAACATTTATCATCGCTTTGTGGTATGATGTGGTGTGTGGGGGGTGTATGCAATGTGTGGTGTATATA
>CAUYQG010257995.1:0-27905 GCA_963574415.1 Tarsius wallacei
GCCTGTAGTTCCAGCTACTTGGAAGGCTGAGGCGAAAGGATCGCCGGAGCCCAGCAGGTCGAGGCTGCGGTGGCCGGGAGCGGCCACTGCACTCCAGTCTGGGCGACAGAGTGAGATTCCAACTCAAAAAAAAAAAAAAAAAATTGTATTTTATCTAGAAAAGCAGCTTTGAGTTGTCTTGCTCAAAATCACTCATCACGTTGAGAGCAGAATATTGACAGATTCATCCAAATTTTCTGATTCCAGGTTAGATGATATATATTTGCATAGATATATGATATACATTTAATAACCATCTTAAATAAGAACACATATATATGAAGCACCAATATTTCAGTCTCAATATTTGACCCATTAGTGAATTGTAGCACACACTGTTCGAGGAATATCACTTGCTTTGATCATTAATTTTCTGTCATTAATATGTATTAAGCTGAAAAGTAAATGTAAATCCCCTATCTTTCACTTCTTTATTTTCTCACTGAAAATGATGTGACTTCACCCTTGTTGTGCTCAAAGAAGTTAGGCAAATACTGTCCCCTGAATTTGCTTCATTATTGAGTCTCCACAACTTTAGTGATGTTACCAAAAATTGATACAACCCTAGGATGACTATGTTGTGGAAGTTCTTATTAATTTACTATAAAATGCAACTCTTTAAAGCAGATATCAGGAACATATGTATGATATTTTAAAACTCATTGACAGAGGCAAAATATTGATTTGATGCATAAGTTTGTAGTGCTTTTTGCAGCTTAAATAGTCTTTATCAAAGCCTCATAATCTCTCTGAATGTGGAAAATCACTCTGGTCAAAATGATCCTCTTTTAAATGACAAAATCATTTTCTTGCCATGCTTTCTCCAATGGCATTCCTGCTGTACATGGTAAAATGGTTCGAGCTGCCTCTGCTGCCTTTACACCTCTGTTAAAAGAATATGTCGGAAGTTTTTTTTTTTTTTCCCACTTGACACTCCATCTTCTTTAGCCGACAAATAGTACTAACTTTCTTCAAATCTGAAAAATTCAAGGTGTATTCACAAGCACAACACCGTGACTCCAACAAACAAATAATTATCAAACTTCCAACATTGCAGTGTTGCCGTCAAAAATAAACGCTATTAACTTATGCATCAGCCTAAATAAAAAAATCACCCAAAATCTAGTATTAGTCAAATATCAGCATTAAGTACCAGCAGGAAAGATCATTCATTTTTAATGAGCTTCAAGCCATATATGCATCTTGTCTGGAGGTGGAGTTTCTCTTAGGTGACAGTCACCTAAACCTAGAGGTGACAGGTACAAGATGAGAGGATAGGAAACTACGAAGTTGTTGACTTAAAGGCCTTCCACTCTCACTACATGAATCAGTGATGAGATGAGTTGTACTTCAGATTATCAATGAATTTATGAGTATAATATTTAAAGATCTTTGCAAAATTCTGGAGACTATCAAAGATAGGGGTAAAATAGTGAAAAAGGAGATGTAATGACCAGTCTGTTCTCTTACCATCTTCACCATCTCTAGAGATTCTTCATCAAAGCAAGAGACCAGTGAAAAAGAAATTGGCCAGTTACAAATATTGTCCTTTGACAGGCAGATCCAGGAAATCTTCAACTGGAGTATTTTCCTCCCTCACCCTTATGTTCAAATGCTGTATACTCTAAGGTTTCTTGCAATTTACATAATCTGAAAAATAAATACACAAGTGATAGTTTACTCAGATCAAAAGCATTAGCTGCACGTGCGCGCGCACACACGCACACACACATAAACCATATTTATATTCAGTTAGGAAAAGAATAAGATAATTTAATTCCTGTTCATTATTGTATTAGGGTTCTTAGAGAAATAGAACCAACAAGAGATATGAGACATAGATTTCTCTCTCTCTCTGTCACACACACACACACACACACACACATAAATTTACACAAAGGGAGGGAGAGGAAGAAGAAGGGGTGGGGGAGAGAGAGAAAGGAGGGGAAAGGAGGGGGAAATAGGGAGTAAAAGAAGGAGGGAACAGTGACAAAGAGAAGTAGATTATGAATTATCATGAGAAATTGATTTACTTTGCGGTTTTGGAGGGTGAGAAGTCCCCAAAACCTGCTGTCTGCAAGCTGGAGACCCAGGAAAGCCAGTTCAAAGGCCTGAGAATCAAGAAAAAGAATGATGTACATCCCAGTCTGAGGGCAGGAGATGAGATGTCTTAGCCCAAGTAGTAAGGCGAAAAAAACAGTAAATTTCTCCTTTCTTCAACTTTTGTTCCAGTCAGGCTCTCAATGGATTGGATGATGCTTACCAACATTAGGGAAGGAAATTTACTTTTGTCAGTCTTATGTGGAATTATCCTCATAGACACATCCAGAAATAATGTTTTATCTGGGCACGCCGTTGATATATGCAATTAACCAACGCAAGTAATTTCTCACTATTCATTATACACACCTTTATTATTACTATTTTTTGTTCATCCCAAGATAGAAGCTTATTTTTTGTCAGCAAAAGTTACGAGTAGACCCCCCAAATTCCTTGCCTCAATTTTGCCCCATCTCTAGCTCTGTGATGTCTAGTTTAAGAAGATTAGAAAATTAAAATAAAAAGAGGATAATCTATTATACATGTCTCCTGCTTCATACCTCCAAGACACTGTTATTGGAGATGAACTTTATGGTCACCTGTCAACCGAGTGCTGATATAACATCTTACAAATTCACACTGACACTCTTCCATCTCTGTGATAACTTCTCCCCTCACTCAAAAATATCTTTTCATTTTAAAGTAACCTACTCAGGTTGTAAGGTACAGATAAATATATCCCTCTAATATGCTCAGGGATAGCTCACTGTCTACTATGCACTTCTGTATATCTTTCAGAGATACAACACTCATCCCTCTCTCATTGATGATAAGCTTGTTTTTAAAAACTTTCTAAGTTTTGTTTTTGAGCTTATTGAGGTAATGTTGATACACAAAAACAATTTAACACATACTCTTTGATGAATTGGGGCATATGTATACAGTCATGAAATCATCCTCACAATCAAGGTACTAAAAACATTCATCACCTCCAAAAGCTTCCTTGTGTCCTTTTGTGTTTTGTTTTCTGGTAAGAACATTTAACATGAGAGCTATTCTCTTAAAATATTTTAAAACGTGCAATATCATTTTGTTAATTATAAGTCCTATGTTGCACAACAGATCTGTGGAACTTAATCATTTTATAAAACTGAAGCACTAAAGACATTGAGCAACAACTCCCCATTTCTGTCTCATCCCAACTTCTGGCAATAGCCATTCTGTTCCTTGCTTCTGAGTTTGACTATTTTAGATTCCTCATGCAGCTTCTTAATGGTAACCATTGAACATATTCATCTTTTCGTCTCCAGTCATGACCTTGATTTACATATAGTAAATTATCACATAGCACACGATTTATATATAGTAGATTCGCCCCCCAAACTAAGATAGTGGCTGAATAAATAAGAAGAAGATTCAATAGCTTTGTGAAGTCTCCCAGCATCTTCATAAATTATACTTAGACAGAAGTTTTTCAGCATTCTCTAAAACAGTCCAGAAAAGATGCACTGTATAAGATAAATATCATCATGGCCAAATATGCTTCTTTTAACTCGGTGCCTATTTAAAGACTCTAACACACCACCTTTTACCATCTTTGTTAACATCAGACATTTTAACACATTAAAAGAAAATTTTAAATGTTGCATGTAGCCAAGTCTGCACAAACTGACACCACAACAGAAACACCCCATTTCTTGAGAGGGATGGAAAAGCACACTGTGAGATGGTTATGAGCCCAGGCTGTAGACACAAGCTCCCTGAGTTCAAGACCCTGCTGTACTCTATGCTTCTTAAAGAAGACTTCAGCACGAACTCACAGGATGAAAGAAACATCCAGTTTGTAGGAGTTCTGTGGAGATAGATAAACTAAAACATGTAAAACACTTAGGACAAAGCAAGGCACATGGATTTAGATATTGATAGTCTGAGTATAACATAACTCAGGAGTAACATTAACTTGTGTGAATTATTTCCACATTAGATGTATGAGAAAGTCTCCCAAATTCTTTCATAGCATGTACTATTCTCAAAGACACCTTTTCAATAACATGATGCTCTTTAGGACAGCTGCTGTCAGAACCAGGGCTTTTAGCTGCCCTACTTCCTTCCCAGTTTCTACTGGGTACACAATCTGATATGTTCTCCATCTGGCAGTCAACAGAATCCTTAGCTCAGCAACACCTCCGTTGACTAATTTTTTGCATTAGTTTCCTGATGAAAGAAACAAACACAATTCAACTGAATTCAACTGAAACAAATTCCTTAAAGAACTTATGGCAGGAATTATGCAATTGGAAAACTGTCAGAGAGTGCTAAAGAAAGCTAGTCTCTCTAAGAAATAAAGTGATATCTGTTAACAGGTGATAGTCTCCAAATTTTGTTCTTTGTGGCAGTGCAATTTAGAAAAAGAAACAGAGAGGTCTGGTAATCAGGATACTCACATTCTTCTCTTGGAATTTCCATGATTGAGAGGGATAAATTTATGCAGAAAGGATTAGGGTCCTAGCTTTCTGCTTGTCATCTAACTTTTTGTATTGCATTTCTGTATTGCTCAATACATGTTCGTCGAATGATTGAAGGTGCCTCTTAACAAAGATTTTTTTCTGGAAAGAGAAGTTGTAATATCAAATTTGTAATGCAGTGGTGGTGGCATGAAAAAAAGCAAAAGTCTCAGAAATATGGCTGATATTCAAGCATTTAAAAATTTCTTGTTTCTCCATCAACCTGGCATACACAGAACACTGCTCGTTTATCAGATTTTATTTTACAGACAATATTTTTGTATACCTTTCCATGGACTGGAAACAGGTAGAGCATCCAGTTGTCACAGAGTAAATTTGTCGTCCTTCAAGTCTGTCTAGATAGATAGACCAGGTTTCAAAAGGCAAACTTGACTTCAAATCTAATAATACATATCTAACTCGTGACAGATATTTTTATGGCCAGTGTAAGTATATTCAACACTTAGAAACAACACCCAAAACTTTTTCTTTTCATTCTATTATTAAGATGTAAGAAAACATAAAGAGTAGTCTGAAAGTTACTGTATTTTTAGTACAATAATGATGATAACCATGAAGATAGTAATAATAGTAAATTATTATTGAACAAGTCCTTACTCCATACCAGAGGCTGTGCATCTGTCGTGGGTATCTGGGGTATTTGTCTTTCCAGCATCAATCATCCCTTCTTCATCCTATCTCAGTAATGAGGTCTTGTTTGTCCCTTCTTGTACTGTGGTCACAGGAATGGACATTTGACCTAGACCTGACCATTCTGCATATGTTCATTTTTCTGACAAGTTCAGCCTGCAGATTTTCCTTTAAATAATGAAAATGAAAATTTTCTCTTTTCCCTCAATTTGACAAGAGGGAGAATATAAGTCATACTTGCTGGCATGCCCTCCCTCATATCACAGGGAGGACATGTCTAAAGATGAAGCAAAGGAAACTGCATTCAAGAAACAGAACCAATTTCTGATTTTATCCTTTGAGCTCCTGGAACAAGACATATCTGATGCCAATTAATCAGGAATTTTTAAGTGATGTGAGCCAGTAAATTTCCTTTTTAAAAAGTCACTTTGAACTCAGTTTTTATCAACTATAATATAACCTAAAAATTAAAATATCTACTCCCACTTTTTTTCAATCAAGAAAAGCAAAAATGTCATAGGGCCTTATCATTCTATATGTTTAATGTTTCTGCCAAATTCTCATAAAGACAGTTCCAGAAAGTCCTGAAGCATGTGTATCTAAGTACGTAATTCTGATGTCCTTCTGAATATGACACAGTGGATTATCTGGCTGCTGGATCAGGTTCTCAGGATCAATCTTCTACCCCTCCCAAAATATATCCACCAGCAGCATTCTGAAAATGTAAGTCTCCAAGTCTAGAAGGCCTATGAATAAAACTATTTTACAATTCTGAAATAAAATATGATTGTGAATATGTGATGCTCCCCAAACATAAGCTTTGTATTTAAGCATCAAAGTGTAGTGTAGCTAAATTCTATAGAATAGGATTGGGAGTCAGAGCAATGGCTTGGATCCTGCTTTGCTTCTAATAGTTGCAAATTTTAGCAAGTCACTTTTGTTCTTTGATTCTCTGCTCTTTCATTCATGAAATAGGAGCAAGGGTAATGGCCCCTTCACAAGGGAGTAGTGTCTTGGCAACAACCAGCTAAACCAAGCTTGAAAATGCCTGGCAGCCACTCGGGTATCATATAAGAGGAGGGGGGGACTACAAAGCAGTGATATCTGTATACCCAGCTTCCCATTCTACAGAAAAGGAAACAGAATGCCAAGGGGGTAGAGAACTTATCTGGGTTCACTGAAGTAGCCATAGAACTGGCTAGAGGATCCCTAGGTTTTTCTCTTCATTGTGTTTTTGCCTTCACATTCTCAATTCACCCATAATCTATACTTCTTAAGTGTGTTCATTCAGCAATATCCCTGCTCTGCTAACTAACTGGGAGTTGTTTAAAATGCTGTTTTTTAGTTTATGCTCTAAAATATTCTAATTTTGAGTCTGGGATCAGACCCAGAAATCTGATTTTTTAACCAACCAGGCCCGGAATTTCTGGTGAAGGGGAGCCACAGATGACACATGGAGAAGCATTCTGTCTAGTCTGTGTGTATGCAAAGTCAAGGAAATATATTCTCTTTTCTCTTGGTTTATAATTATCCTATTCTGTAAAGTGTTTAGATTTAAAACTGAAGTGTTCTGGCCACATGAGCTGCAAAAGGCTTGAGGGAAGATATTTATGTGAAAATCCTTTGGTGAAAATCTCCCCATCCTGTGCACATATTAGTGGAAATTTCATAAATAAAAATTTCCTGCACTTGGGAAACATATGAGGAGGTATTATCGTGCTTTTTATGTGGCTAATGTTAGAGTCAAGAGAAGATGAAGTGAAAAATGTATATCATTTGCCTGTACTTGAAAACTACCAATTCCTACAGAACTAGGCACCCAGATGAAAAATTAATATGCTACAAAGCAATAAGCTTACTGAATGAAAGAGGGCTTATGTTGTTTAAGGAAAAAGAGCTTCAAACATTGTAAATATTCATGTTTTCTTCCAAATAGGGGATGCTGCTTCTTTATTGAATTTCTAGGAAACAAAGCAATTTTTTAATCTACAAGTTAAATAAAACTATCATTGTGCTTATTCTGAATTGAAAGGAACCTCTGTCAAAATGTTTCAACAATATTTGTATTGCTTTTTTCCAGGTATTTTCAGAAGACTAGAACAAAGAATGAGTGGAGTATTTGGTGTTGTCCCGCTTCGCCCTTTCAGGTTTTTTACCTGCAATCATTATGGTTTAAATTTATCCTGTGATGCAGAAAGGAGCCATAAAGGTAAACCACCCTGGCATGTTAGTTTTACCAGTAAAGATGAGGTGAGTCCTGTCAATTTAGCAACGGACTCGCGGATGCCAAATCGATTAAATCAGTTAGATTAAATCCAGAACTTCCTTTTTCCTGAACCAGTTTTACCCATTACCTGAACAAAACTTCTGAAAGAGAAGAAGGAAGGTGAATAGCTGGTTTTTAGAGGCCAAGAACTTGCACTAAATATTTGTGCCTTTGCTTACACAAATGTCATTCTTAGATTAGCTAAGGGAATACTATTCTATCTTGTGACAATGCTAATATTTTTCATGAACAAATTGATCAGATGGCGTGTTTCATTAGATATCAATAAAAAATACTGCTTTATATTTTTGTAAAGTTGAAAAGCATGTTTTCTTTTATAAGATAATCTGCTGAAAGTAGATTGTGGGAGTCTCATCAACTCAGATGAACATAAGCATAACTCACAGAGTTTAAATACTTTGGCTAGGCCCCCAGCTAGTGGTGCATGTAGACTTATGACACCTGGTATGTGCTCTTTGAACTCATACAACTGCTTCTAAAAATAACCAAATTGCCCTTCAGCAGCCTATTTCCCATGACTAACTACCATTAGGACACAAGTCCTCTTAATGGAGGTTCAAATGGCAATGTATCTTGAATCAGCTTGTTTCTGTATATTACTCAAGGATTTTGCAAAATCATAAATGTATTGATCTGACAGAAAGTCCACCTACTATGTAAACAGAGACAATACTGGCTTTTCTAGCACAGCCTTGACATTTACAGTCAAGCTGATCAGGACTAGCAACATGTGATTGGTTTGCTTTACAGTTTCTCTGTTCTCATTTTAGTCTAGGAAAGCAGACCAAAATCATTCTCACATAAATCAGTTGCACCTATCTGAATTCAGCATTCCTGGCCTATTTGACCCATAGTAAGACAATCATGACTTGTAGCTTAGCCAGCCATAAGACTTGGAAATCCCAGGCTTTAACCTCATAACAAGGGATTTTCTTTGAAGATTTATGACTCCTACTCTTCAAGTCCTTACAAAAATTACTGACCCTGTTGTTCTAATAGTACACAAAGACCACAGATAGCAAGGAAGATATCACTTTATTTTCTTCAATCCTGAATCACTAGCCACTAGAAGGAAAAATTCAATTTTGTCTCAACCTCATAATAATGGTCAGAGGTTACATACAGTCTTAAAAATGAAGAGTAACCTTGGGTCCAGATTTACAGACAGTATTGGCTGACAAGAGAAAAACACTCCCACACATATGTACCACTCTCCTTTGGATTAAGCCTCAGATATAGAGAGCTAAAAGAATTTAAGATGCAACTGAAGTAAAAGTAGAATTTTCAAGGAAAATCAACAGGAGTGGGGGAAGTAGAAAGAACAGATGGCAAACGAATACAGTGATAAAATTGGACACAGATATGGACAAAACTGTTTCTGGTCTAACTTCTCTGGAACTTCCCCTGCAAAATAGGAATGACATTACTTTCCAGATCATCAGGCAAGATTTAATGCATATCTGCTTAGCTGTTACATTAAGACAAAGACATATTGGCTGCATTGACTTTTTGTAATATTGATTAGCCCTCCCTTTCTGAAATCTAAGTACTTAGAAAACTAGTAACAAAGTCTCTTAGAAGGCATTATGGAAGGCATTGATTAATATTTGCTGCCATGTAGTCAATGCTGATTATTTATCATGGTCACCTTCTAAATCAGCAGGCAAGTAGATACACATACTCCAGTGAGCCTTCTGGCTATTGGTTGATGGGTAATAGGAATTTGCGCAAGCACAGGGCTTCTCAGGAAAAACATGATAGTTTCTTTTCAAAATGATCAGGGTTCTGCTTTTGCCCACCAGCAATTCCTGCTGTTTGTTAATCACTATCTAATAATATTTTGCCTGTGCATAATTTTAGATCAGATATCATTTTGTGACTCGAATTTAAGATGAAATAAATATACCTGAATACAAAGCCAATCACCACTATTTATTAGTCAAGAGATCTTGTATAAGTTATTTAACCTCTAGAGCTTCAAATTTTTAAATCAGTAAAATTCAGATAGCCTCTGCCTCACAAGGTTACTGAGATGGACAGAACTAGAGAAGGTACAAATTTTTAAAACAAGAAGTTTCTTGGCTTTATACTATAAATGAAAGCCGCAATAATTGGAATATTGAGCCCAAAAGAGACTATTTTTTTTATCCATACACCCAAATTTAAGTTTTGTATTTATCAAGAGAGTCTCGATTTTGTTAGTAATTTAATACAAAATGGTATCATTTATAATGTATTTTTATCCTAATAGGATACTATTTTCTCATAAAAGATTTCAATGAGTAAAAAATATGCTGTCATAAAATGCTTAAAAATAACTGGGATTTGTGAGGGGGTAAGATTCTCACTGATCCCAACTAGCTTTTAAATAAACTAATCCATAAATTCATAGAAAGTGTTATACCAGAAAGCATGGAGGAAAACCTCCCACTGGGTCTGCCAAAATTTTTTTTTGACTTGTGCAGTTTTGTTATATTGATATATCACATAATGGGAATGTCTAGGCGTTTAGTGCAACCATCAGCTAAATAACATATAAATACTCATTAAATAATTTATCATTTCTCACCCTCCCCCCTTCCAAGTTTCCATGTCTATCATTCCACATTCTGTGTCCATATTTATACATTATTTAACTTCCACTTATAAGTGATAATATGCAGTAGTTGACTTTCTGTTTCTGCATGATTTCACTTAAATTTCATCCATTTTGTTGCAAGAGACATGATTTCATTTTTTTTTACTACTGAGTAGTATTCTATTGTATATATACATATGCCACATATCCTTTATTTAGTCATTTGTTCATGACCACTTAGGATGATTTCATATCTTTGCTATTGTGAGTAGTAAAACCAAGCAAATTCTAATTTTCAAATTACTTCTTGATAATGGCAACAATTTTCTAATTTTTTAACAACTTATTTGCAATTATAGCATATTCTTCAATTAACATAATTAGATACCTGAAAGTACAGCAATATCTTAGAGTTATTGTTTGAAATGTCTACTTAAAGCATCTAACACTCACATTTTATATCAAAATATAAGTTATACAAAAAGTATTAAAATGTAAAATAAGTGCACTTAAAATATACAGAATATATTCTGTCATGGACTGACAAAAGCATTCTTGATATGTAGATAATATTCTTGGATCTTACATAACATTTAAGAAAATCTAATGACCAAGAACTGCATAATTTTGCGTTAGTAGATAAGCAATTTTGAAGTAAGTGGATATACAAAAACCTTATAGTAGAAAGAGAAACAAAACATGCCCCTACAACTTTTTCTATCAATGTACACATTAAAAAATAAATGGAAATAAAAAATAAATATGCATTGAGATGGAAAAGGTAGCTTTATTCAGAAGCTTGTATAGCTTTGCCCAGTTAAAGTATTGGTAGTATCCAGTGTTCTTAAAGTTTTCATATGATTATTACATATGTTTCATTACTAAAAAATAAAAAAAGTTAGTTTAAGAAATGTTTAGAAAACCCCAGAAGTATCTCAACAGAATTGCAATCAGAGATGTTCATGATGAAAATTACTACTAACATTACTAGCTTATGACAAAAAATATTTTCAAGCTAGTGGACTATGTATACTATGGCTCTCATTTACATTCTAATATATTACTCAAAACCACCCTTTCAGGGTGGTGCTAATTTTATTGCTGAGAGGTCTGTGTTAACTTGTTGCACAAGACTGATACCCTGCAAACTGGCCATCACCAGAAGGAATCTATCTTATTTTCAGCCAAACAGGAACACATTTGGAGACCAACAGATGAAATAACTGATATATTCTGCCCCACCTCTGAGTTACCCTTTAATCAGAGCCAAGTTGACCTCACTGAAGCCCCCTGTTTTATATTCCCATTTGCTCTTCCCTTCCCACCAGTCCATTTTCTTCCAAGGGCTCCAATTTCATCCCTTTCCTGCCCTCTTTTCCTAAGAAAACAAGTTCTATTTCTACCTTTGTGCTACCCCTAAGTTTTCTTAAGTATAAACTCCGATTTTGCTTGAGACTCAGATTCTCTCAACTGGATTGCTGTCAATAAAAACACATTGACTCTTTTCCACCAAACTCATATTTTGGAGGGAGAACTTTAAAAAAGAAAGACAAAAAAGTAAAAGAAGGAAGGGAAGAAGGAGGGAGGGAAGGAGGGAGGCAGGGAGGGAGGTCAGTTAGTTTTACTTTTATAATATGTTTAAAGACTATTGCTATTAGGTTTGAGATACAAAACTAATCATATACTTTCACTGTCCCTGTGTAAAAAAAGATTGAGAACTCTAGTTTCTTGCTCCATCAAATACACTTCTTGAAGATAAGACTTTTTAAAAAATTGTTATCTTAGAGATGAGGGGTATTTTCAAAGAAATAAAATAGCATCCTTTTCAAGACTGACAGCTTGCTCATCAGTAGTCACTTCAAGAGGCTCTCCTCGCTATGCCCACAAATCTGAAACCATTATGTCATAAACTCAACCCAATTCCATGTTGTTCTGCAGGTTGCAAGATCTGCCTTCAAATTACACAGGGCAAGTCCTAAAACCCTAGTATTCCCAAAACCACTTTTCTGAGACCCAAGAGACAATCTGTCAATGTGTCTCTTATGCAGTAGGCTTAAATACACTGAGCTTTGTTTGATCAACAGATTTTTCTGGTTGTCATGTGGAGAATTGAAATCAATAGACTTTACATGTCAAAAATAAAATAAGAAAAATAAAATAGAAAGGTGGTAAAGGGCATGAGTAAGCAATTCATAAAAGAGGAGACTTCAGTGCCTATAAAGTCATGGCATATATTCAAGGGAAGAAGAGTATTGCAAAATATTGGAGAATGCAGATTAAAATTCTTGACCAAAAAGCATTTAAACATAGTCTTTTGAAGGACAGGATTTTCACACTCTGAATCAGAGGTAGATGACACAAAAGTCAAAAAGGGCAGGAAACATTTGGAAAATTAAAATGTTTGATGTGATTAGTGGACAGATTTTGCAGGTCAAAGAGAAGCCCGGACAAGTAGCTAAAGACCACATCATGAAGGTTCAGGAGTATTTTGAAGGCATAATGTAAAGCATATGGAAGTCTTAAATTGGCACTTCAGTCTCAGGTTGCTATTTAACTATTTAGGAAACTTTGCCTTGTTTGTTCAAGTAGGCTACAAGGTATCTGTAGACAAGGATTCTGCTGTGAACTGTATACTGTACAGTTCTATGCTAGTGCCCTAAACACAAAAATTTGAAAGCATAATTATAATAAAAAGGAAAGGGAAAAA
The DNA here is from genome assembly GCA_963574415.1 of Tarsius wallacei. NCBI lineage: Eukaryota > Metazoa > Chordata > Mammalia > Primates > Tarsiidae > Tarsius > Tarsius wallacei. The sequence goes on from CAUYQG010257995.1 coordinate 12,807, forward strand.
AAGTAAATACAATACTTATCCTTTATTAGTGTCTGATATTTGTGTAAGAAATTCATAGTAGCTCTGCGAAGAAGGAAGGCAAGGAAAGTGCTATTCCTTGACAAATGAACAATGTTTAAAGAAGAAAGGGGAATATAACCTGCAATGTGACAGTGTGTGTGTGTGAACTCATATGTGTTTATACTTATATGTACGTGTGTATATAGGTATGTAAACACATACTTTTCTTATTAGTGCTCACAACTCTAGAAGGCAGATACTATTATTACTTTTTCAATATCAAAGAACCTAGGGCCTAATTGAATATCTTACCAACCTCAGTTGGTGGAGCTGGCACTTGAACTCAGCTCATCTGATTCCTAGTTCTATGTTTACTTCATTATGCCACATTTTCCCCCTCGCTAGTCATTTTATGAAACTACTTTTCCTACAAAGCAGAAGCAGCTCCAACTGTTGAATCAATCTCCCTTGACATGTCCTGGGCAGATACTGCCAGTTGTGCTGGCTTATTTATGGCTTTAAATGGAAGAGATCTTTCTATTGAGTATAGACAGAAGACTCAAGAATACTTGGGCTCCGACTTCAGTCCCAAAGATAGGTGTGCATAATATTCAGCTCCTGAATAGAAACTTGGGATGTCTATGTGCTTTTCCTAGTGAGCTTAAAAAAGACTTTATAACTCTAGCTCAAGCCTGAGCCAATAGCTTGAAACTAATCTTGAATCTAAAATTAGTTTCCTGATAAGACAAGTAACTCTTTAATATATTTCATGTCTCTTAAAGCTGGAAATCATTTACCTTCACTGGCATTGTAACAGATTGAAAAGTAGGTCTCTTTAGAAGGAATGTAGGGGCTATTTTAATAAGAATTTCTGATCACAGCACCATCAAACATCCTGCTTATGAAAGATGTTTAAAAGCTTAATCAGTGAATCACATGAACTCCACTGCCTCCTGCCTTATCTCACTCACATTAACTGTCAACTCTTATCCACTTCTCAAATTTTCCCTCATGATGGCATATTGCTTGACATACAGTAGGTTGTCACATATTTTTTAGTGGTATGGTTAAAATGCAAACTATGGTAAACTATCCATTGCCTTTTCTAATTGAGCTCTTGAAATGGTGGGCATTTCTCTGTCCGTGACCTCAGTATCTGACACATAATATGCAAAATATGTATTGGCTAATTAATTTTAAAAAGACTGATTGAGAAATGATATTTTGAGCTGGAATTTAAAATATATAATCCAATGTACTTAATAAAAATGCACTAACTCATCAACTCAAGGTCAATTATTATTTTGAGATACCTACTAAATATAGTCATAAATAAACCAGTACATTTTTTTGATTCTCTTGTTCATTATTTTTGAGAATTTGTTATTTTCTGCTGTTTAGACTGAATTGCAAATTATTTCCTGGCTTAAGTCCATATACTTTAATGTTAAAATAGAGATTCTAAGACTGACAGATCAGAATATTTATGACAATAAGACATTAAATTTTAAATAAGACCTTACATCATGTCAGGCAAAGGTTAAATATATTTGACCAACCTGTCATCATACCCACAATTGACAGTGGGGAACAAACTTAAAAATGAAACATTGTCAAATATGTTAAAAACTAAGCACTTATCCTAACTTCTGTTCATGTGTTTGCTTCTTTTTTTATTATTATTATTTTTACTTTAAAGATGTGAAGTATAATTCGGGATTAGGTATACAAGTGGACATTGTACAGGTAGAGTTTAGGCCTCCCTTTAGTCTCTGCTTTGCCTGGTATAAGATCAGATATGCTTACTGATGTTATGGGTCCTCCTTCCTCCCCTGGGAGTGTCCCACTACTCCCAATCCCTTTCTTATTGAATATGATAACTGTTCAGGGCTGGCTTATGAGCAAGGACATGTGGTACTCAGTTCTTTGTTTCTGTGATAGATCACTGAGTATTATAGACTAAATCCATCCAAGTTGCTGTGAAGCCCATATGTTTGTCCTTCTTTATGACTGCATAATATATCATCATGTTTATGTACCACATTTTTTTTTTATCCAGTCCAGTTTCGATGGGTAGCACGGTTGGTTCCATGTTTTTGCTGTTGTGAATAGTAGTGCAATAAACATGCGTGTGCAGGTGTCTTTTTTTTTTTTTTTTTTTTTGAGTTGGAGTCTCACTCTGTCACCCAGACTGGAGTGCAGTGGCCGCTCCCGGCCACTGCAGCCTCAACCTGCTGGGCTACTGTGATTCTTCTGCCTCAGCCTTCCAAGTAGCTGGACCTACTGGCGCGCGCTACCACACCAGGCTAATTTTTTGAATTATTGTAGAGATGAGGTCTCGCCAAGTTGCCCAGGCGGGTCTCACACCTGCGGGCTCAGGCAATCCACTCACCTCAGCCTCCCAAGGTGCGGAATTACAGGCTGAGTCACCGAGCGCAGCACAGGTGTCTTTTTTTGTAGAGTGATTTGAGTTCCTCTGGGTATATTCCCAGTTAGGGGTATTGCTGGATTATATGGAAATTCAATTTCTAATTCTTTTAGAAATTGTCACCCTGTTTTCCATAGAGGTTGAACTAGTTTGCATTCCCAACAGCGGTTTAGAAGTGTTTCCTTTCTCCACATCCTTGCCAGCATCTGTTGTTATTTGTTTTATTAATGATGGCCATTCTTACTGGAGTTAGGCGGTATATCAATGTGATTTTGATTTTCATTTCTCTGATGATTAATGAGGCTAAACACTTTTTCATGTGTCTGTTGGCTGCTTGTATATCTTCTCTTGAGAAGTGCCCAGTTTTTAGTGGGGTTGGGTTTGTTTGTTTGTTTTTTCCCTTTTGGCATGTTTGAGTTCCTTGTAGATCCTGGACGACAGCCTTTGTCAAATGTTTAGCAAATATTTTTTTCCCATTCTGTGGACTGTCTCATCACTCTCTAAATGGTTTCTTTTCCTTTGCAGTAGCTTTTCAGTTTAATGGGGTCCCACTTGTCTACGTTATCTCTTATGACATGAACATCTGGGGTTTTGATCAGGAATTGGTTGCCTACTCCGATATCTATAAGGGTGTCTCCTGCGATTCTTATAGTTTGAGATTTTCCATTTAGGTCTTTGATCCATCTAGAGTTGATTTTTGTGTATGGTGATAGGTAGGGGTCCTGTTTCAACTTCTGCATGTGGTCAGCCAGTTTTCCCAGCACCATTTACTTAATAAGTTCGCCTCTCCCCAATGGTTTGTTGGTGGAGACTTTGTATAGAAGATGAGTTGGTGCAAACAAGTACAATTTTAGGCAAAATCTATAAATTAGAATATAGAGGAAGAACAGGAAATCTGATTTTCATCTATTTTTGAAACCACTGTGAGCTTTAATCAACACAATAGCAATTTTTTTTTCTATATTCAAAGCCCTGTCTAGTCATTCAAAGTAAATTAGAAAATAGAACCAAGTTGCTGGATTTTTCTGGTCCCTCCTAATTTTTACACCTAAGATACATAAGTAATTGACATAAAAGAGATAGTGCTGGAAGTTACTAGAAAACCAGTTTTCTTGTATACTTTACTAAAAGAATGCAATATCTGACCACATCTCCATTGAACAATTGTCGACAAGAAGAAAGACTTATTTTGCTCCATCACTCTTATTGGGAACTTAGTGAAGACACACAAATACTTAGGGCTTGCAGCTGGTCCCACATTCTAATAGGAACTGAGAAATAAAGAGGCAGAGCTACCCCAGCCAATCTGGCTTTGAATTCTATCTCCGTATTCCGTTTTTATTTCCTGTAAATACTCAGGTTATCAGAAGATCAATTCTACTTTTGAACCTGCTTGTTTAGCTCAATATATTCATGTGGAAACAGTCATTGTATATCTACTATGTGTCAGTCACAGGTTTAGGCGTTACTGCCACAGTGACCAACAAGACAGATTTGGTTCTTGCCGTATATAACTATATATATCAAGAAGCACTAAATTGCAGGCAAATTTACTACTCTAGTGCAAGGAGGCTCTCCAATAGCGATATCTAGACATTTAGACACTGGTTAACACATCAACAAATTACTATGCCCTTTTAGAAGCCATATGTGTCTTTCAGGACCATTTAGGACCATGTCTGCATTGTAGCTCATACAGAAAAAAATGGACGATTACACTCTACCTAGAATTGCAAAGCAGAGGGATGATGGGTGTGTGTGCATGTGTGTATGTGTGTGTGTGTGTGTGCACGTGCGCGTGCACATGTGTATAAAAGAAAAATCAAGCGGAGGTGTGAGAGGAGGGACAGGATCTGTTTTGTCTAAGCCTGCCATCTTCATGCCAATTACAGTGAAAAGAAAACGTTCAATAATGATATGAGTTGAGAAATAACAAGTCTATAATTTTTCATTTAAAAGGGAAACCATGGTAAGCTTCCTGTGAATTTCTTCTATGTAAAACGGCAAGCTGAACTCAGAAGACAGGATATTCACGGACCTATTTAGTTTCAGGATTTATTCCTGTTTCCATGGCAATTCTGTCACATAAAACTGCATTACTCCTCCTGGTAAGAGGCCTTTCATTTGTCATGTAAACCTGTAACCAAAATGGTGCCTTCAACGTCTGGGTCCAGTCCTAAATGCACAGCAAACTGGCTAATATATTTATTTTAAATCAATAGTGTCGCTAAATTTTAATAACAATGGCATTCTTATTTGGCATTTTATTTGTTACATCAATTCTAAAGTCCTATTTTATTAGCTACTATGGGCCTTTTGAGTACAACTGCACTGGTGCTGCAGAAGTCAATAAAAGTAATAAATTAAATGGTACCAGTCAGTCATTTTTTTCTTTGCTCAGCTCAACAAATCCCTATGCAGCCCTGACAGCACTGAAAGACCCATGTTAATGCTCTCCACTTATGTCACTGTTAAAAATAATCATAGAATGAGACTCTGTTAGACTGGAGTGTGACTCAAGAGTCATTTGAACTTCCACTGCCATAAAGGAATATTACCATCATGTTATTAATATTCTCCTGGGCACTTCCTCTAGTGAATGCTCAAACCATTCCATTTTGAATCCCTGAGTCCTAGGGCCATCTGATCGTCATTGTGAGTGATGTAAGTCAGAATTGTGGGGTCTATATACGCCAATTTCTTCCTTTTAAAAATGAGGGTAGAAACCCTGAAAGATGAAATGGTTTATGTAAAGTCAAACAGTCAGAGGCAAAGCTAAGAAAAGAAGCAAGGACTTTGCTCATATCCAGCCCTTCTAGACAATCAATCCAAAGGACACTGTTTTACTTCTGAGAGGAAATATTTTAACATTTCAAGAAGTGTTTTACCAAAATCATCAGTAAGCTTTGAAGTTGTAAATCTACTGTTTCAATCGGCTCAATTGAACTGTGCATTAGCAAGAACTGTTTGAGTATTACTTAAGTATAATGAGTATTATTGTATAGAGTAATTTTATGTATTAAATTTTAAAATAGAGTAATTGCATTCATTAAATCCTAAGATATGTTGAGCTTTCTATTTAAAAGTTGACACTTCTGGCAGTATTTTATATGACTAAATGTTTGGATTGTATTGGTGGTGAGTGCATTTAATACGCATGAATTTATTGATCTACCCTTAGGAACCTCTGAAACTAAAGGCAAAGCCATCTGTCCAGATGGCTAATATGTCACCCAGAATTTTCCAGTAAAAGGAGACCCAGCCTATCTCAAATCACGACAGCCACCTTGACCATATCCATTAGCCTGGTTTGGGTCATTTTATCTGATGTGAAATTATTTTCTTTATCCTCTCCTAAGCCAATGGTGGCCAACTCGGTATTCTTTGGAACTCTGAACTTTTTATTCAAGGGGCATGCCATTCACGAAAAACTCATATTACCTGACCTCCTATTCTACCTTCCCATTCTCCTGGAGCTAATTTGGGTATCCAAGGGTGGGTATCCCCATGTATTTGTTCGCTACAATCAACACCATTTTAAGGAGCATCATTTGGTAGGGGGCAGGGGTTGGGGAATGACCAAAGCAAAAGTGCATAAATCTCCTGGCACCTTTTTAAATGCTATGACTTACTTAATATATCAGCATTTATAGCCCCCAAACAACCAGTATTTATTGGGCACCTACTATGTTCCAGATAATGCTTTACCTACCATATATAATACTGAATGAGACAGAAAGAGAGAAATCTACCTTTTCAAAGTTCTTCATAGCAGATCTAGAGAGCTTTCTTATCCCACATTATCAGAATCAAGAGTATTAGTTCTCTTACTTGAGGGATTATGTAGCAGAGACACAATGTTTCCACATGGTAATGTGAGAACAAGTACAGGATAGAGAGTATTTTCAACTGAATTTGAACAAGAAATGATAAATGGAAGGCAGTTCTTCATAGGTGCTCTTTTCTTTTCTTTTCCTTTCTTTTTTGAGTTGGAGTCTCACTCTGTCACCCAGACTGAAGTGCAGTGGCACGCTCCTGGCCACCGCAGCCTGAACGTGCTGGACTCCGGCGATCCTTCCTCTTAAGCCTTCAAAGTAGCTGGAACTACAGGCACGCGCTACCACGCCCGGCTAATTTTTTGATTTATTGTAGCGATGAGGTCTCGCCAAGTTGCCCAGGTGGATCCTGAACCTGTGGGCTGAGGCAATCCACTCACCTCAGCCACCCAAAGCGGGGGATTACAAGTTGAGCTACCGATCCGGCATGGTGCTCTTTTCTTTAGCTGTATATATAATGTATAATTATCAGTGGCTCTGCCTCTGGAATTGCCAAATTTGAGGATTAACATAATGGCATATATATTATAGGCCTGGGATATGAGGAATCCCAGTGAAAGTTTTAATGCATTTAAAGTCCTGAAAGTGTCGTTTTTCAATATTGGTGCAGTTGTTTGGATTTGTATTTAGAAAAAATGGAGCTTTTCAATTTGTAATTTTTTTTTTCTGATGCTTTAACTATGGTGAGCTATTTCTAGCTAGAAAAACATTCGGAGGTCACCTGGTATCATCTGGTGTCATTCTCCAACAGTCCCGCTACAACATGGAACGAAGATTACCAGATGATTGTGCAGTTTCTACTTGAATACCTTGAATGATGAGTAACTTACTAACTTCAGAAGAGGTGTTTGAGTTGTAATCACGACAAAGTTTATGTTCTCATTAAACAATTTCTTTTTTTTTTTTTTTTTAGTTGGAGTCTCACTCCCTTGCCCAGACTGGAGTGCAATGGCTGCTCCTGGCCACCACAGCCTCGACCTGCTGGGCTCCGTGATCCTTCCGCCTCAGCCTTCCAAGTAGCTGGAACTACAGGCGCGCGCTACCATACCCGGCTAATTTTTTGATTTATTGTAGAGATGAGGTCTGGCGAAGTTGTCCAGGTGGGTCTCGAACCGCAGGCTCAGGCAATCCACTCACCTCGGCCTCCCAAAGCACGGGATTACAGGCTGAGACACCGAGCCCGGCTAAACAATTATTTTTACTTAATAGTATCTGCAGATAAGGTCTTACAGAAGAAATATGATCTTTTCCTTTTGATATATTGTTATATTTTTAAAGGCAATTATAGTTACTGTGGCTGCTCTGAGTAGTTTCAACTCTAGGCTAAAATTTTCAGGTAGTGCCTGGTCCTATGTGGAAACAGGAAATATGCACATGACAAAAACTGCCAGGTGTCACAAGACCTGCTTCACATGTTTTTCTTTTAGAATTTTACTTTAGAATTAAGACATTAATTTGACTAATTAGAAAAAAACTTATAATATAGTACTAAAGAGGTTTACTCTCCTAGTATTTTTTTAATCAATATATATTACTCTCCATTGAGTAACTTGGATATATACATTAATAAGAGCCAGCTCTGACCTCATTATATTATAACCATAGTAGGAAAGCCTTCCATCCTATCCATCCATCATCCATCCATCCATTCTTTTTGTCATTCAATTGTGACTGGCACTGAGAAGGCACTAAGGGTTTAGTAGCAACTAAGACAGACATGGTCCTTTCCTAGTAGAACTTACATTTTTATAGTATAAAAAGATCCAATAGTTTATCATTATTATGGAGCAAGAAACATTTTAATGAAAAATAATGGAAAAGAAAGGTTCCTAAAAGCAACTAATGTGAAAAATGAGAGCTCCTCAGTATAGATGGGGCAGCCTACTACACAACTTAGTCTGATAGCATTTACTCGGTGTCTACTGCACACACAATACCTAGTCAGGCAATATTGTGGAATAGACCAAGGGACTGAAGTAATTTCCTAAAAAGACTGAGAGAATAATGCTATCTCACTTTTTAGATGAACTTTAGAGTTTGCACACACACAAAAAAATCACATGATAATGCATAAATAGATTCTATTTATTGAGCTGGAAATGTTTCCATATATCATATTAGATAAGCATTAAACCCTCATCTCATTTAACTGTAAAAGCAACTCTGTCATGTAGCAAGAGAAAGTACTACCAGCACAACTCTAGAAGTTAGGAAAATAGAGTTCTCAAGGAAGTTAAGAAACACTGCTCAGTCTGTTAGTAAAAAGTTATGATACGGAAGTTAAATCAGGCCTTCTACCTTGTGATTTTGTGTGCTTTTCTTCTTTTAAAATATCTATGATTATCTATTTAAATCAAATTAGTCTAACTCTTACCTTATAAACTGTGTCTTGACCAACTCATAAATTATTGGCTACTCTACTCAAGGATTAATTGAGAACATTAAAAAAAGAAACATTATTGAGTGCGGTTTCAATCTTCATAGAAATTCTCCTTTGTAAATGAATACTCTTGTCATGAAAACAATGTTGAAAGGTTCCCATACTGCATTATGAGTTGAAAATGTAATAAACAAGGTTTTATCTGCAGTTAGGCATGTCTGACAATAATTAGGATACAGTGCTAGGATGGCACTGTGATATTTCAGATGTTTTCAACTTCAGTCTTCCTAGTGGGACACCAGTGTTTTTTAATGATATTTATCTTGTGTAATTAGACATCTAAAATGTCAGTTTTTTCCCCAAGAAAAATCAAAATATGCAAATAAATATGTGATGCCTAAAGCAGTTCTTTCTCCAGCTTAATTCCACAAAAATGTTCAGCAGCTGCTAATACTAATAGCCCAACAGGTGCTGAAATATTCTTGAATCTTTAGTTAGTCAAATTTTCAATATTTGCATTTTTCAATTTTGAGGGCTTAAGGACAACTTAAATATTACAAAAGCATTTCATACTTACTTGCTGAATTTACAATTTAATAGTATATCATCTCCTCCATTCTTCCAAAAGTTAAATCTTAAAATGTTGTATACTTCATGAGAAATATCCAAGGATAAGTCAATGTCAACAAATACATATTTGTCTATTGTAAGAAGATAATATTTATTTGCTAAAATGCAAGATTGAACATATTACTTAAAGTTGAAACAGTCACCTTAAAATTCTACTCAATGATTAAAATGTATAAAGGCCCTAGAATAAGAAGGACAATTCACCAATGAAGTGGTTAAAATATATGAGGGAAGCATGCCAGCTACTACTGAAAAATACTTCTATTCAATTCCACAAACATTCATTGAGCAAATACTACATTCCAAACAGTATGCCTTAAGTTGGAAATACAAGTTCCCTAGCCACATAGTGTTTTACAAAAAGCACATAGAGTAAATCTCACCATGATCATAAACTATTATAGTTACCCAGAAGGCATTCTGTCTGACTAGTTTGAAGCTTCATTTAAAAAGTGACATTTGTGCCAAGAGATGAAAGACAAAACAGGAGACAGAATTCCAGAGTAAATGATAAGAGCAAAGGATTACAGGCAGGGAAACATATGGTGTTTTTTACAGACTAGTCTGTTGACTGATAAAGTTAGAAACGAGGAAAATTTGGGGACCCGGATAGCAGAATGGGAGCCTGGAGGTGCAGGCTGGGGCTACATTTTATAGAACTTTATGAGACTTAGGTTGTTTGCAATTTCTTCAGAATGTTTCAAATTATTTTACAAAGGGACTAAAACATTTATCTCATAAGCAAAATCAAGATTTAAAAATAATATCCATGTTTTAGAGGCTACATGGTCAGTATTACTGAAGAAACATTCTTGTTCTTTCAGAAGTATAGAGGTGGGAAAGAATTGGAAGGTGTTAAAACTGTCGTGGGAATGGTGATGGGCATGTACGGTTGGGAGCTGAGGGGATCAATGCAAGATGGGGCAGCCTCACATGTAAGTCACAGTGTTACACATGGAGGCTTAAGTATTCAGCAAATAAATTCCAAATACAGTACATATCAACTCATTCAAAAACTGCTGACTTTCCTCTAGATCCCAGACACTTTTAGGGGAACACTTTCATGGTGCAAGGTGCTCTCAATTTCTGGAATGTGGTTTGTCTTTCAAATATAACAGTTTTTTCCATCTATAAAAGGAGTTAATAAAGATACCAGCATCATTAGGAGAACTGAAAAAGATCGTGTGTGTAAGGGATACTGTGAGAAATTGCAATTCCATCAGTGTCACATCATTAATATCCCTATTATTATTCATTTTTCTTTAGGCTTCTTTGATACTTTTATGTGTTTCTGAAGCTGCACTGAATTGATTTGTATAATGACTTTGATTTATTGTTAAATAAGCTCTATAACATTTGCAGATTGTATCACAGTTTATGTTATGCACATATTTAAGTAACAGTGGAGAAAAATAACTTAAAATTTACCCAGAATCTTCAATATTTTTTTTCCACTAAAAAGGACTTATGCCTCCCACTTGACCATAAACTCTAGGAAGGTAAAGATGCATTTTAGTCCTTTTTGTATCCCCAGTGCATTACAGACTTCTCGGTACATAATACATGCTCCTGGAAAGAGAAAGAGGAAAGAGGGAAGTTGGCAAAGAAGAAAGAAACTCACAGTACATCTTAAAATATTGAAATGTATGTCATCCTCATTTTCCATGATAATGCAGAATCAGAATAAACTACTCTGGACCGAAATTATGCAATCTTAATAAACGGGAGAAATTACAATTGTTCTGTAACTTGTAAACATTTTTGTCAAAACAACAAAAAAACTCTCTTACCATCATAAATGTATAGTAAAATGAAAAAGTAGCAAAACCAATATTTATCTAATACATTGTAATTTAAAACAGAAAAATGGAGAATTAAATTGTTCTATTTCTTTGTAAATAAAACTTAACAAGATGGGTCCTCTTCTTCTGGGAAGATGGAATAAATAAATTTTTTCTCATTTTCCTATTAAGTGAAACTGAAGTTCTGTAAATTACATATAAAACAAACATTTAAAAAAATCTGGAAAATGGAGAGAATAAGCTAGGAAACTTGCTACCCAAAGAACAACATGGTGTCATGTTCCCTACGTTTTCATGTTGCCTAATATATTCCAGTCTGGAAGATATAGAAGCCATCTTGAACCAACAATGGGCACAGACAAAAAAAAAAAAAAATCTGCAAGAAAACCCTGCTTTATCCAAGCAAAGAATCAGTAAAGGGGTAACCTAGTAAGAAGGAAAATAGTACAGGCAATAACTCTACTACACCAGTTTAACACCTCAGGAAAAAAAACAAAAAACAAACAAACAAAAAAAACAGACCTTCACAGCTATAGCATCAAAAGCCAAGTGGGAGTTTAGGTTTCCACATTTGCAATACTATATGAAGAGACTCTAGTTCCCCAACTAAGGTTGAGTCATAGAAGGCCAACCAGGAAGTTGGGTCTTTCATTTCATTACATGCAGCAGTAACAATGTTCTACTTCTCCTCACTGCTGAGATGATGTCAGAGGAGAGCTGATGGAGAATCAAAACTTTCACTCCCTCTCAGAAATAAAGAGGAACCCCAATCCCCTCAGTTTTCAATGACAACTAATACTCCATTCATCCTTGTGAAGCATATAGCAAAACAACAGCCCTCTTTCCCCACTGAAGCAAGGACAAATAAAATCAAGCTAAACCAAAAAGTTTGAGTAAAATCCAGAGTCTCATATTGAAATATCCCAGTGTCCAAATTGCAATAGAAAATCATGCATCACATCAAAAACCAGGAGAATCTGAAATTGAAGGACAAAAGCAATCAATAAAAGCTAATTTCCAAATCACAAAGATGGTCGAATTATCTGACAAGAATTTTAAAGCAGTCATAATAAAAAAAACTTCCATGAGAAAGAGGAACGAGGGAAGTTGGCAAAGGAGAAAGAAACTACAAGTATGTTTGAAACAAATAAGAAAACAGAAAATCCCCTCCCAAAATAAGAAATCTTAATAAAACAATAATTTTTTTTTAAGTTTTAGAACTGAAAAATACACAATTAACCAAAATTTTAAAACTTATTAGATAATGGACAAAGACAGAATGGACAGTACAAAGCAAAGAATCAGTGAACTTGGAAGATGAAATAATCAACATTACCTAATTTGATCAGCAGAGAAAAAATAAATAAAAATTTTTTTTTAAATGAACAAAGCTTCAGTGACCTGTGGGAGAATAATAAAACATCTAACATTTGTATCAGTGGGAAAAAATGTGCAAGTCTAAAAAGTACTCAAAGAAATAATTGCTATAACTTTCAAAATTTGGCACAGCACATAAACAAAATTCAAAAAACTAAGTGAATCCCACACATAATTAACTGAAGAAATCCACACCCAGATATATCATAGTCAAACTTCTAAAAACTAAAGATAGTGAAACAAATTTTAAAAGCTTCAAGAAAGAAATGACACATTACCCATAAGGAAGAAACAATTTGAATGACAAAGGAGTTCTCATCAATAACCATGAAGGTCAGAAGGAAGTAACACATTTTTCAAACATCAAATGAAAAGATTTTTCAAACATCAAATGAAAAGAACACAGATCCCTACGATGAGAGAAAATATCTTTCAGAAATGAAGAGGAAATCAAGATATTCTCGAAGAAGAAACACCAACATAGTTTTGTCAACAGCAAACTTACTCTAAAATACTGACTAATGAAAATTCTGTAAATAAGAAGGAAATGATGAAAGAGAACACTTTAGACAATCAGGAAAGAAGAAAGAACACAATCAGTAAAAATGTGAACAAATAAAATACACTCTTTGTCCTCTTACATCTTCTAAATTATATCTGACATTGGAAGCCATTACTTTTCTAAACTCTGGTCTGGCCACATGGCTCTTTGAGCTATGGGCACCATGCATTCCTAGCTTTGACTCCCTCCCCTACCTTGGGGAAATGAATCTCTTCTTTCTTTCTCTCTAATTTCTAAATAAACTATTTTCCAATTTAAAAAAAATTATAGTATTGTCTCATGTGGTTCTAATATATGTGAAGGAAATATTTGTAAAGAAATACAATGAGCAGTAAGGTTTCAACTCTTTACTTGAACAGGTTAAATGACTAAACCAGAGTGCTGTAATATTATGTATATATAAAATAAGATATGTATATATTTAGAAAAAGCTCTTAAAAAGCTTCACAAAGAGAGACATTCAATAACACTATAGGTGTGCCATAATTGAATTGTAAAAAAAGCAAGTAACTTACAGGAAGACAGAAAAAAATAAAATATACAAAAAAACAAAAAGAACAAACAGAAAACAATAAAATGACAAAGTCCCAACATGTTAAAGAGAATGAGTGAAAACTATAAACAACTTTACAGACACAAATTTAGCAATGTTGGTGAAATTGAACAATTCTTCAAAAATCAGACTACCATAACTTTTCTAGTATAAAATAGATCATTCTAATATCACCAACAACTACTAGTAAGATTAAGTATCTGATTTTAAATTCCCCCAACAGAAGCATCTAGACTGAGATGGTTTTACTGGAAAATTCTACCAAATGGTAAAGAAAGAGTTAACACCAACTATATACAATCTTCAAAAACTAAGAAAGAAGTAACATTTTCCAATTTTTTAATTCAAATAACATTACATTGATACAAAAAGTAGGCAAAGGCGGTAACAACAGCAATAACAAAAATCCAACAAAAAAATCACTCATAAATGCAAAACCAAACATCACTCACAAAGTGGTAGCAAAGAAAATTTAGCAATATATAAAAATAATTATATACCATGGCCAAGTGAAGTTTATTCCAGGTATGCAAGTTTGGTTCAATAATAATAATAAAGTCAATGTAACTCATCATATTAAACGGCTAAAGAAGAACCACATAATCATATCAACCATTTCAAAAAATGCATTTGACAAAATTCAATATACATTTATCAATGAAACTCTCAGAAACACAATAACAGAGAGAACCATCCTCAACTTGCTGAATCACATATACAAAAACATACATCTAACTTTTTACTTACTGACAAAAGACTGAATGATTTTCTGTCAAGACTGGGAGCAAGGCAAGATTGTCTCCTCTTGTAATTATTATCAAACATAGAGATGGAAGTTCTAACTGATGTGGTAAGACAAGAAATAGAAATAAAAGGCATACAGATCAGTAAGGAAGAAACAAAACAGTCACTATTTGAAAATGATATTATTGTCAATATAGAAATTCCCAAATCATCTACCAAAAAATCATCATCTAGAATCGATAAACAAGTGCAGCAAGGTTGCAGTCTACAAGATAAACATACAAAAATCAATTGTATTTCTATACACTAGAATAAACATGTGGACCCATAAATTAAAAATACAATACCATTTACAATTGCTCAACAAAAGAAATACTTAAGTGCAAATCCAACAAAATATGTATAATCTTGAATGCTGAAACCACAAAATATAGATGAAAGAAATCATACAAAACCAAATAAATGGAGAGACATACTGTATTCATAGCTTGGAAAAAACATAGAAAAGAGGATGCAAAGAAACTGAGTCATCAGACATTGCTGGTGGGAATGTAAAAGGATACAGACATGTTGGAAAACAGTTTGGCAGTTTCTTAACAGCTTGGAATTGGTACAGGAACAGACATATAGACCAATGGAATTGAACTGAGATTCCAGAAGCAAACCCTCAATTTCTCAACCAACTGATCTTTGGCAAAGTCTCTACCACCTACTACTGGAGAAAGGAGAACCTATTTAGTAAATGGTGCTGGGAAACCTGACCACATGCAGAAGATTGAAACAGGAC
>CAUYQG010257996.1:0-11254 GCA_963574415.1 Tarsius wallacei
AGCAATTAATGGCAGTAAATACCTGTCTGGGGATGGGGGGACACTTCTTACAAACAAGGGTGCCTGAATGAGACATATTTGTGTACCTAACCCTTAAATGTACCCCTCAATATCACAATAAAAAAAAAAAAAAAAAGAAAGTGAGTGGTTGCAAGTTAGCTTAAAATGATTTGGACGCTCAGGTGAGGACTCAGGTGAGGATGGCTAATCCCAACCATGCTTAACATTCTTACTTGGGCAGAGAGCTTCCATTCATGTGCAGTGTTAGGAATAGTACTGACCAGGTGAGTCCTCACAGTTCAGAAAGATATAACAAATGCCCCACATGGGAAGTGACCTGGCCATGGGGAGAGAATAAGTTCTTCTGAGCCTCAATTTTATCTTTTGCAGAAAATGGACCTTTATCTTGAACCAAGTTCCCTTAAATTCACCAGATAGAATTTACTGAAGTCAGTGCTTTAAAAAGTGAATAAAATATTTATGCTGCCAGGCTAGTTTTAAATTAAATAGGTGATTTTAAAATCTCCTTTATTCTGAATAAATTTTAGCATCTGCTTTCTACAATTGTAGACATTGTTTACAGTCAATTTGTGCATTCTAATCAGTTTTACTGATTTTAAGGCCAAATGTACTTTCAATTATGCCTCTCAATTGTTTCTAACTCATCTTTTTTTTTTTAAGCTTAGGGCAATATGTATTTCATTTATGCTTTAGTGATTTTAAATGCTCAGTCAAGTTTTCCTCCAACTCCTGTCTTCTACTTTGATGTCCGCATGGGTGTTTGCAAATACGACAGTTCCTACATGAGGACCAATGTCCACACATACACTCCTGTCTCTTCCCTTCAGTTGCTCAGAGATTTCTTATGCCGTCCTTGTGAGTTTTTGTGCTTGAAGAATCAATCAAAGAGTTAGAAGATGTGCTGACAGCCACATAAGCTGATTTCCTGGACCTCTTAGCCCAGAGGCTCCGAAAGAAAACATAGCTCCTAATGGTCTCTCATTTGTAGTTAAATGACAAGGACACTGTAGTGGGAAGTGTGTCTCTTCCTAATTTGGGCCATTGCTGGCCTTTTTCTTCATTTTTATTTGAGTTTAATTCCCATTGATGTGGGTGATGATCGTTGGTCAAATTCTACTACTGCAACTGAGTCCGGCATTCTCTCCCAATGTCCCAGTGGTAAACACAGAGGAATTGAAAGAGAGAATGACTTCACCTCTGAAGTCCTATTTGGTGCACATTTTGAGCCCAGGGACAAACCACGCAGGAGGCCTGGAGTGTTTTCACTTGGGCACAACCATGAAAGTGTTGTGTATTTTTTTCCCCTTTGGTGGAAAAATGATGGCTTTGCTTTCTTGAAGCATTCCTGTTGGCTTATTCATGGAACCCAAAGAGGGCGACATCCAAGGAAGGCAGCATGCAGCCTTCTGTTTCCCAGCCAGAGTCAGGGTTTGGCAAAGAGTAAGAACTAAGAACTGGGGGGTGGGGAGGTGGGGACTGCCCAGTGCAGTAGGTGAGAGAAGAGTTGGCCAAAAGGTAGGAAAGACTTGAAACCAAAATCCACACTCTGATGTGCGGGGCCTCCCAGTGAGAAAAAACACTCACCAGACACCCACATACTTATTTGGGTTGGACTAGGGCATGCAGCGCCCATGAGGCTGTTGAAACAGAATATGGACACCCTTCAATGGGCTGAGGGAGCTGTGGAAAGCTAAGGCAAGGGTTGGGAGTAGGAGTGAAGGGGAGCATGGCCAAGGCAGAGCTGTAGGTCCCTTGCCCAAAGAATTCATTTTGCAGGTTTACTTGGGATGGAACTATAGGCTGTGCCCTATGTGGGTGGTGGGTGGAGAGACTTGTGAGAAGTAGGGAACTGTCTTTTCTCTGGAGCCAGACAGACTTATGTTTGAATCCAGACTCCACCACCTATGAGCACTGGAACCTTGAAGGAGAATCATTTAAATTGTCTGAACCTCAATTTCCTAACCAGTCAAATGGGAATAAAATTGTGGTTTTCAATGAGGATTCAATTTGGTATTGCATATGAAAAGTTGGCCTTGGTGTGCCTGGCCTTCATCGACCTTCAGGAATTAGCTGCTGATTGCTCACTTAAGATGGCAGGTATATATATGTCTAAAGAGAAGGAAAGCTCATAGAATAGTTTTAGAGTATCTCTCCTTGATTGCAAATCCTGGCTCTATATTGTACTAACTTTATGACTTAGAGTTAGTTTCTTAACTTTGCTAAACTGCAATTTCCTCCACCATAAAAGGGTTACCATGGCAATACTCATCTTGCTGAATTATCAAGGGTACTAATTGAGATAATGCATGAAAAACACTTAGGACAATGCCTTACTAAGTAAGTGTAGTGAGGCACTGTAACTGTTAGCCAAGTGATAGTGATGGTGAAGCTATGACTGTGCTACAACCTCTGCAAACAGAGATGGCATAGTCTAGACCATGGTTCTCAACTGAGGGCCTGCAGGAGACATTTGACCATGCCTGGAGACTCTGTTGGTTTTATAACTTGTGTGTATGGAGGTTGTTATTAGCTTCTATTGGGCAGAAGCCAGAGATGCTGTTAAACTTCCTACTGTGTACGAGATAGGCCCCCATAACAAAGAATTATCCAGCAAACTATGTCAATAGTGCCAAGTTTGAGAAACCCTGTTCCATACCAAGCACTTTGGGAAAATTTAAACAACATAAAGTAGATATCAGAAGGCCTGTCTGAATTAATATTAGGTATTACTAAAATTTTCAGCTATTTAAATACAAAGCATGTGTCACTCTCTAGGCTATGCCTCCTAGGGACCTTGCCTTAGTCATCTTTTTCCCCTGTAGCTTGGCACAAGTTATGCATTCACCAAATGTCTTTCAAGTCAATGCATAAAGTTACCTAATGAGGAGCTTCAGTACAAGTTCAAAGATATAACTAGTATTTGATAATCCATGGAGGATTTTCACTTTGCAATGAAGTGAGAAAACGGGTCAGTTTTTGGATAGAGTATCATCTAGGGTAACCAAAACTGGAACTGAGAAACTGAAGTAGCAGAAAACACAGGAAAGTTACTGCTTGGCTTGTACCACCAATTTGGGACTGGGATGGTTAGGAGTGGATTTGCCTTTCTAATTAGGTTTGACTTGGGCTAATATTGAAGTGAGCTTTTGTTCCCTGAGTAGACACCAGCTGGGAGGTAGTCCAGGAACGTGCTGGGTGGCAGGGTGAAGTCAGCCTGATATTACACATTTTCTCTGGGTGATCCATAAATAGATCATTCACACATGGACATATGAGACCAGTCTATAAACTTAGCTCTGATGCAGAATGTCCTGAGAGGTTAGACTCTTGAGTCACTCTGGATGACAGTTCAAATCCAGGCTCTATTACTTGCTCACTGTGTGGCCTTACACAAGGTATTTAGTTTTTCTGAGTCTCTTTTTTTTTTCTCAATCTGGAAAATGTAGATGAATATATTCACCTCAAGAGGTTGTTATAAAGGGCAATAATAAAAAGAAAACAAGAGATAAAAGATTATGCTGACTCCTACCATAGAAAACTTGGAATAGACTAAAATTAATTACACCATGTACTGATTTAGGGAAGACTTCCATTAAGTAATTGACTTATTGTTTACTCAATTTTTAATTTTTAATTACCTCTAGTATCTACCATTAATTACCCATCTCACCGAATGGTCTCCAAATGCTTTTGCCACTAACTTCTTCTACCCCACAACAGCATACTCTACAGAACACCTCCTAAAGCATAACACCTGCCAAACCACACCCTGGCTTAGAAATGCTGCCTGTGACCTATGGCAGAAAGTCTAGAATTATTGGCAAGATATTACAGACTGCCGTCATCAGGTTTCCATTGATACCCACCCTTAAGATCTGATAATGCTTGTATCTCTACACACAGGCAAATTCTGGGCCACATCCTTTCCAGGCTATTTGCTATTTCCAACATTCCCCAGCTGTAATTTTTGTTCCTTTAAATCTTTGCTTCCTCTGTTTCCTCGGCTTGACTCAATGCTTTTTAATGAAGTCACATCAAGGTTTCAAGGCCCAGGTCAAATTTCATCTTTTTTTTTCCAGGAAACTTCTTTTAATTTATCTTCTCTTAGTTGGAATTATATATTTTTTATTCCTTGGGCCTCGAGAGCACTTTCTGCCTTTACCTTAGTATCTCTTTCTGTTTATACTATTGTAGAATTTTGGGTACACATTTTCACTCCTTTATGAAACAAGGAGTATGAGCATTAGGAATCTTTGTGACCCTTCCTCCCATAATTTTTCCAGCACCTAGAATAATATCTTGCACTGGGAAGGCACTAAAAAAAATGTATCAAACTTTAAAATCATCAAGGGGTTCATTCCTTAAGGAAATTTCTTTATATCACTCCAAAAGAAGGAGTGCTGGAATAAATTAATTTTCTCTACAATCAGAACAAGTTCATGTCCGCCAGTGCTAGAAGCTGAGTGTAACTATGGGATATGATTTAAACATTTACTTATCACAATACTTATCCATTAGGTAATCACTCTTGCAGTATAAGCGGGTTGTAAGGTGTGGGATATGTGTGTGCACCGTGTGTGTGTGTGTGTGTGTGTGTGTGTGTGTGTGTGTGTGTGTGAGAGAGAGTGATAGAGAGAGCGAGAGAGATGGAGAGCGAGAAAGAGGGAGGGAGGGAGGGTGGCATAGGGATCAGATAACCCTAAGCAAGTAATTTGGACCTCCTTGTTTCCTCATTCATTTAATAATAATAATTTTTAAAAGAGTGTAGCTTGTGGGATAGAACAAACTAATTAATCTATATGAAATGCATAGCACATGGGAGGTGCTCAATTAATGTTTCCTTCCTTTTGTTAAACTAGCTCGTGGGCAAGTCTCTTAACCTCTCTATGGGCAACAAGTTATTTGTTATTGAATGGAATTGAAAGAAAATTTATTTGGAACAAAAACTATGCTACTACCACCTTCTACATTAGTAGAGAAATAAATTTCTCTCAGGCTGATGGGGGAAGGAGAGGAAAGGTAAAAATCTTCCTCTTCTTTAATTTCTTCTGTGCTTATAAAGAGGAGTCCAAGGGTTGACAAACCTTTGTTTTAGCAGGCACATTAATGAGATGGTATTCTTAAAAATAAGCCCGGAATCCAATAGAAGGTGGGAAGTTCAGAATAGCTGAACTATTTTGCATAATTAAATTAGAAAATTAAGATGAGAGAAGCATAAAAGTATATGCATTTTTGTGGCAGGAGCGGCTCTGAGCTACAGAGCAGGGGACTGCAACCTTAGGAGAAATGTGACCATCAAGAAATTATATGGGGATGTATGACCCAAAGACTTTTGAAGCAAAGATGTCCAAAACTCTCATTTCAATTGATGTGTTTTTCTGTAATAAATGTTCTTCATCATTCCAATTTTCAAAATAACAAGCCAGGGGAGCAAAGTGAAAATGAGATTTTAGGATACAGACATGACTATGGAGTACATGTATCACTGGGAATTTGCAAAAAATTATAATTGGGTATTACATTTGGGCTGGTTTCAATAAGCAGGGAGATGTGTGTTGTGTGATGTGGTATGATGTGGTGATGTGTATGTGTGTGTGTGTGTGTGTGTGTGTGTGTCTGGGTGGGTGGGTGTGGGTGTCTACCTTTTCAAGATGGGGGAGAAGGTAAGGACTGATGTTTCCTAGGCTCACAGTGCTCTTAGAGATGTGCCCTCCCCATGGCTGAAGGGTCCAAATGAACAAACAGAATACATCTCATCCTCCATATTTCTTAACTTTATTTCCTGAAATACTCTCATATACTGAAATTGTCATACCACATCACTTATATATACTGGAATACAATGTCTTTTCAGCTTTAATGGAACATAATTGACAAAAATTGTACATAATAAGCAAGTAATTTGTGTATGTGATGTTATGATATATGTATACATTGGGAAATGGTTTCCAAAATCAAACAAATTAATATATTCATCACCTCACAGTTACCTTTTGTGTGTGTGTGGTGAGAACAGATTTCAAGTATATAACACATTATATAGCATATACATATACGTATACATATATACTGTATACATAAACAAGTATATAATGTATTATTAATAACTGTAGTCACCATGCTGTACATTGGGTCTCCAGAACAAATTAATCTTATAACTGCATGTTTGTATCCTTTGCACGACCTCTCCTCCTTTCCAAAGCGAACACAGTTATTTGCAGTTATTTTTTCACATACCACTCTTCACCACCACTCTTTCATACAAGACTGTGGAGGCAAAAAAGGTAGATGCCAGGGGAGTTACAGCTATGGGTCCCCTGTTCTTAGAAGGTGTTCAATAACTATCTGGTGAATGACTAACTCAATATCACTTTTCCTTGGTTGGCATGCTTACCTGGTCTTTATAAAATGTTGGATATGGATACTTTGACAGGCTTCCTTTAGCACAGAGATTCTCTAACTTGTCTGCACATTGGAATCATCTGGGAGTTTTAACAATTATTGACATCTGGGTTTCATCCCAGATGTCCTCATTTGATCAGTCTGGCTGCAGTCTGGGTGTGGGGTCTTTGGGAGCCTCTTCAGATGATGCTTATGGACAGACAGATTGAAAAGCTTGGTCTAGAGTTCTGAGTCTTTCTAGCTTGGGTTGTTTTTTTCTCTCTTGTTCTCACTGCTGACTATTGCTGATTCCTCCTCTCCTCAAGGTCAGGCTTACAGAACTTTCTATAAATAAAATAAAATCATAGGTATGAATGTACTTTAAGGAAGTTAGAAGTGTGTTGAGACTGTTAAGTTAATATAGGAACATCTTCTGAATGGATTTGGCTTTCCAAGCCCTAATTGATGTTGTTTAACTTTCCTCCTCAGGAGAAACTAGAAAGGAAAAAATTAAAAGCAACAGTAAAGCTTTAAGATTTCTTGGGCTTTTGTTCCTTCCTCCAATAACTGTCATGAGGGGAACTACGTAGGGGAGAGTATGAAGAGTATGAAAAAAGATGAAGGGTGAGGACTATGGCTTTTTGTTGGCTTTTTCTTTATTGACTTACTTGAAATTAGCAAAGGAGAGTTACCACCACCACCACCACCCCCCCCCACCACGTGTGGCAGAAGGTCAAGCAACCCTGAGATCAAGGGCAAAGAGCAGACAGCCAGGCCTTCCTCTCAGGCCCATCTCCAATCTGCTCCATCTCAGCTTGGTGCTCTGGAAGCTCATACTGCTCTATGTGGGTTGAGGCACGATTCAGAGAGGCTCAGAAGCTTAAAGGATCCACTCACACAAGGTCGGCATACACTATTCCCTAGAGACACTCTACTATTTTTCTCTGTCCTCTTTGGCACTGGCTTTGGCAGATGGTCCTTTCCTAGAAGTACCACATGTCATTCTCTTCAGGTCATTTTTCACCTCTCAACCTGTGCTTAACAGTTTTACTTAACATCCTTTTTGTCTTTCTTTTAGTTGATGTGACTTCACAAACAAACACACACAGACACATGTACAGCAACACACATGAGCAGAAGCTCATACATACATCTTTATGAATAACAAGGCACTTCTTTATAATTTTTATGCACAGCAATCTGTACCTAAATGGTATTTTCACAGCATTCATGAATCCACAGTGGAGCTATTGCCAAAAATTGTGAGATTCTTAAGATCTTTCCAAACTGTCTCCTACCCACCATAGCTTCTGACCAGAGTCTGAAAAATTGTGCCAATGTCCCATTTCTGCATGGGTGACTTAGAAAATCATGTTGCTTTTCTGAATTAATCTACTTATCTGATACGTGGGCTTAACGAAAACCTGTATTATCGAACACAGTGTTACAGTGGGAATCAGCTCACTAATGAATGAGAAAGTGCTTATTAGGGTTCCAAGGATACACATGGGGAAAGGATGGTATCTTTAATTAATAAGGCTATCCTTTTTATGCAGGAGGTCCCCCTTAGAATGGACTCTTTTTTAGAGGGCAGGCCCCTTGTAACACAGTCTTCCCCTACTAGGCAAATGTTCTAGAAACTCATCATCATTGTTTTACCAGCTGGTGTTGTTGTGAGAGGCTGTGTTCAGCTTCAGTGATTTTTTTTTAATTGGAGATTCTTTCAATGCATTTGCCCGTTTCATTACAGGTGATTTACAACCTGCTCATATCATGCTTAGTGTTCAGCAGTTTTTGATCAAAAACAACATGATGCCTGTGCCCCACTCACCCTATTCACCTGATCTCACCCAGGGTGACTGTTTTTTTGTTTGCCTGGATGAAAAAAAGTCCTCAAAGGGAAATAAATTGCCAACATGGAAGAGGTGAAACAAAATATGGCTGAAGTGCTTAAATGCATCAAAATTGATAAGTTCAAAAACTGCTGCAAACAGTGGAAAAAGCATCTCGATAGTTGCATTGCATCAAATGAAGAGTACTTTGAAAGTGACAGAAGTTTAAACATGTAAGAATGAATACACATTTTTTATAAATTTTGTTTTTTGGCATCGCTCCTTGTATTATTTATTTTGTTGAAAAAACTGGCTATCTACATGTAAAAGAGTAAAATTGGAACCCTTTCTTACACGAGACACAAAAATCAATTCAAAGCAGATTAAAACTACCTGAAGAAAACATCAAGGAGAAAGAAGTCTTATGACATTGGTCTTGGCAATTATTTCATGAAAAGCACGGGCAACAAAAGTGGAAATAGAGAAGTGGGATTACATCAACTAAGAATCATTTGCACAGCAAAGGAAACAACAGTGTAAAAAGATAACTTATGGAATGAAAGAAAATATTTGCAAACCATATATTTGATAAAGGATTAATTTCCAAAATACATAATGATGGCCTATAACTTAGGAACAAAAATACAATTAACTAGGGTAAAAAGTGGACACAGGACCTGAAAAAAACATTTCTCCAAAGAAGACATACAAATGGCCAACTGTTATATGAAAAGGTGCTCAACATCACTAATCAGCAGAAAAATGAAAATCAAAACTACAATGAGATATCACCACAACTCTTAGGTTGGCCATTTTATATAAAGACAAGTGTCAATGAGATTGTAGAGAAATTGAAACTCTTATTCACTGTTGTTAAGAATGGAAAACGGTGCAATTGTTTTGGAAAATAGTATGGAGGTCCCTCAAAAATTAAAAATGGAACAACTATGTAGGCCAGCAATACTTCTTATGGGTATATGAGAGGGAACCCCCCCAAAATGAGAATTTACTTATTTTAAATGGTGTATTTTATTCTTACATATTTAAACTTCAATCACTTTCAACATACGCTTCATTTGATGCAATACCCCTATTGAGATGCTTTTTACACTGGTCAAAATAGTTTTTGAACTTATCAATTGTGATGCCTTTTAGTGCTTCAGCCAATTTTAGTTTCACCTCCTTCCACATTGGCGACACATTGCCCTTTGAGATCTTTTTTTCTCATTGGGGAAACAAAAAGCAGTCATAAGGGGTTCGAGACCTGGTGAATAGGGAGGGTGGACTACGGGAGTCATGATGTTTGGGATCAAAAACTGCTGAACACTCATCACAGTGTGGTCAGGTTCATGTAAATCATCCACCATGAAATGGGCAAATGCATTGAAAAAAGTCTTCCCTCCCCCCCCAAAATCACTGAAGCTGAACACACAATGCTGGTTTTGTTTGTCACAACAATGCAAGCTGGTACACTGATGCTGATGGGTTCCCATAACACTTACCTAGTTGGGGAAGCCTGTACTACAAAGAGCCCCCCTCCAAAAAAATAATTCCATTTTGTTGTTTTATTTGGGTTCCCCCTCGTATATCCAAAATAATGACAATCAGAATCACAAAGAGAACTTTGTAGCCATTGTTTTGTTAAGCACTAGCCAGGTCATGTGTTTTTTTGAGCTACGGCTACCATGTTTTTTTAGCTTTGGTCCCTCCCATATCTTGGGTAAGTGAAGTAAATCTCCTCTCTCTCTCTCTTTCTCTCACTCTCTCTCTCTCTCTCTCACACACACACACACGCACACACACACACACACAAACACACACATTCATTTACTTTCCAAATAAACTATTTAGAATTTAAAAAAAAGAAATTTGCACTCCCGTGTTCATTGCAACATTATTCCCAACAACCAAAACGTCCATTTGGTATATACATCCAATGGACTATTATTCAGTCTTAAAAGAAGACATCTTATCACTTGTGTCAACATGGTTAGACTTGGAAGATGTTATGCTAAGTGAAATAAGTCAGTCAAAGAAGAACAAATACAGTATTTCACTCATATGAAGTATCTAAGTCCTAAACCAACAGAAACAAGAAACAGAATAGTGTTTTCTAGTGCCTAAGAGGAGAGGGAAATGGGTAGTTATTCAATGCGTATAACCCATCCAATGAGTATGAAGTTACAGTTATACATGATGAATAAGCTCAAGAGATCTGCTATACAACACAGTCTCTATAATTAACAATGCAGTACTGTGTTCTTAAAAATTTAAGAGAGTAGGTCTCATGTCAAGTGTTCTTACCACAAAAACAACTGCCCCTCCCAACACAGAGAAACATAAGGAAGTTTTTGGAGGTGATGGGTATATTTATTACCTTGTTTGTGGTAATAGTGTTATAGGTGTTTGCATATGTCCAAACTCATAAAATTGTATGTATTAAATATGTGCAATTTTTAAAAATATCAATTCTATCTCAATAAAGTGTTTTTTTTAATAATCAGTATTTTTTATTATGATATTGTGGGGTACAGTTAAGGGTTAGGTATACAAATATGCTTCGTTCAGGCACCCTTGTTGATAAGAGGTGTTTCCCTGTCCCCAAAAGACATTGAGTACCGTTAATCCCATCTCCCTTCCCCTCCACTCCCCATAGTTTCCCACCACTGTCAGTCAATTTCTTACAGTATTACATTAGATGTTCCTAGGCAACATAGCGAGACTCCGTCTCTACAAAAATGTAAAAAAAGAAAAAAAATTAGCTGGCCATGGTGGTGCATGCCTGTAGTCCCAGCTACTCAAGAGGCTGAGGTGGAAGGATTGCCTGAGCCCGGGAAGTCGAGGCTGTGGTGAACCATGATCATGCCACTGCACTCCAGCCTGGGAGACAGAGTGAGACCTCTAGTCAACAAATAATTAAAAATAAAGTAAAAATGCAATAGAGAACATCAACATCAGAATTGATCAAACAGAATAATTTGTAAACTCAAAGACGGATTACTTGAAAATATACAATTGGA
>CAUYQG010258001.1:0-32207 GCA_963574415.1 Tarsius wallacei
TAATGGTGGTGGGTATCTATCTGAGGATGGGGAGACACCTCTTATCAACAAGGGTACCTGAACGAAATATTTTTGTATGCCTAACCCCTAACTGTACCCCACAATAACATAATAAAATAAAAAATAAAAAAAAATAAAAAATAAAAAATAAAAAAAAAGAAGGGTAAGAATCTGAAAAATAAACTTACTTTTACATGAAAAAACATATGCTAGAAGACAAGGACAAATGAAAATGGTGATTTGATCACAAAATAAGATGATAGGCAATTTTATTCCTGGGTTTCTGTTATTTTGACATGGAATATATCATAATTTTTTCAATATTCTAATGCAATGCTCAGGGAAAATCAATTCTGGCATCTATACAACAAACACATTTTTAACCCACTCCATCTTTTGTTAGAAATTATAGCTTACCTGCTGGCTGTCTCTGACATTTCTGCTGAAATTATTAGGAAAAGATAAATTCAGTTGCACTATGTATTAATAACTAAGAAGAAACACCAGACTTATTTAAAACAGATATTTTAAACATAAGCATCAAACAACTCCACGTGTCAGAAGAGATGAAAATAGAGCTGCAATTAAACCACAGGGAAAGGCAGCTGGTGCTGGTTCCCCTTTTTGTGAAAAGAAAAATAGCTGAAGATTCCATAATTGTTTTAAGTACAGTAGAAGAAATGAAATAAATGTGAGAATAAAATTCAGTAGTTCAGAAATCATCACTACATGTTACCTCATCTGTGCTGATGATAAGCTGGGACCAGCTATTCCACTCTGGGCATTTGTCTCTGTCTTCAAAGGTGACGTGGTCAGAGTTCCAGCAACAATGTTCATGGTTAAACCAGAATCCCCCCGTGCATATACCTTCTTTTAAGTCTGTCATCCAATGAGCAGAGATGTCTATCAAACCAGCTAAGGAGCCTGATGTTGGGGGAGGGAGGGAAAGGCCAAAGTTAAATTCAATTTCTGAAACTCTGGTAATCAGAATAAGCTTGGTCAGAGAAAACAAGGGAAAAGGAATCAAAACAACAGATGAGCACATACTTTCCCATTCTATCTGCAACCTCTTTCTGATTGTGTGCTTGCTTGATTTTCACTTATTATTTCTGTGTCAAATGCTGGTGTTTGTAGAATTTCTATATAAGAGGGACTTAGGGAAAGCAAAATGGTTAGGTGGGAGCAAAGGGGCTAGTGGATTCATCAAGTTGAACTAAGAGGGCAAAGACACCACCTTTGACTCTGAGTTTATGAATACTAGTCCATACAGACAGTCAAAGATTATTTTATTCTCACTATATACATAAGATTGAGAAAACATGAATTGCTCACACTAAAAAACATTCTAGATTTATTTGAGATGGTGTGGGGAGGAGAGTCAACAAAGATTGTAGGGAGAAAGGCTAAGACTTGAGAGCAACATTGTGCTCCACGGACAAGGGAATTTGAGCAATGGCAGGAAGGCATTCTAGGCTAAGGAAATTAAGTTTATTAAAGCACAAATTGTGACATGCATGGAAGGTTAGACAAAGCTGTAGACATATCGAAGCCTCCTGAACCTAGGACATGAACATTCTTAAGCTTTCTTAGTGAGAAGTAGTAAACAATATTATACGTAGAACATTCACCAAAGAAAATTATGAGGAAATGAATAGCGAACTGGAGACATATGCATTACAACTAGTAGACTGATAGGGTTAAGACAGCTATAGTACTTTAGATTCTGGCCTTTTCAGCATTTCTGTTGTCCAGATGAAGAAACTCTGGCATAAAGAAATTAAATGGCTCAGAATCGTGCTTTAGGGAAACAGTAAAGCTATCATAAAATTCACAGCCCCTGAATTCCCAGACTGTTTCTGCATTCAGACACACTGCTTCTATTGTTGCTCTCCAACGTTTAAAAACAAAATACCCTGTGTATACGAGGGAAAGAAAAATATTCACTGACCACCTAGTGACAAGAAATACATTAAGAAGTTGAGGATATTACACCTACATTCCAACAGGCAGGAGGCCATGTCATGTGTATGTTTTGGTAGGTGCTAAAAGCGTTAACACAGGTTATTTACATACTTGAAGAACCTAGTCAAATCTAACACATTGTTTGACACCTTCTCTAGGTCACTCTGGCCTCCAGCTTTCTCCAACTTCTAATGCTTATTGCACTTACCGCCTGGATTCAGAAAGTTACCGTGATATTACATAGTTTGGCTTGTTCTCTGGTTGTTTTGTGTGTGGTATGTCTTATTTTACCTAAAACTGGTATCCTCAATCCTGTCTTCTCTTCTCCTTCTACCTCTCCTCCTCCTCCTCCCAATTGGCTTTCTCCTCTGGTTACAAATTTTATTAGGTTTCCACTACCCCGAAGAATAAAATGCTGTCCCTTGTCCTTGTTACCATTTCAAGCCTTTGCCCTTCCTCTTTCTGATGACTACCAAAACTTCTATGCTGGCTGTCTTCCCTTGAAATCTAGCTCCTAATATTTCTCTGAGGTAATTTTTCAAGGTCATTGCTGTGCTCCTAACTGCTAGACTGTATAATCTTTTCTTAGCCATCTTACCTCTCCTTAGCCTCTTTGCAATACTAAGCATTACAGACCACCAGATCTATTATAGCTCCCAACTGGCCAGACCATGTTCTCTCTCTTGTAAAGCCAGAGAGACAGAATTCATACCTGAGGCCATGAGTTGACAAACTCTGGCCTGAGGGCCAAATTCTACCTGCCTCCTATATTTGCAAATAAAGTTTTCCAGGTCACAGCCAGGCTCATCTGTTTACCTATGGTCTATCACTGTTTTGTGCCACATTGGCAGAATGGGGTGGGTGCTACAGAGACCATTTAGCCCACAAATCTCAAAACATTTACTATCTGGTTCCTCAACAGAAAAAAAGATGGCCAACCCCTGTCCTAGACAATTGGTGAAAACCCAGCTATGAATGAGTCATTCCTCATTTGCTGCATTTTCTACTCCATGGCTCATGAATTATTATCTCTCAGCAGCATTAACAACTGGGTGCTGTGCTAACAAGTGCTATTATGTGCTATATCTCACTTAATCCTTATAGCACACTTCTAATGTAGGGACTTTTATTATCTCCATTTTACAGATCAGTAAATGAAAGCTTCCAGAGGTTAAAAAATTATCAAAGTCCACAAAATCAGCAAGTAGTGAGGCTAGGATTCAAATCTAGGGGGCCTAAAGCTAGAGCCTGTGCTTGCTGTTAACTACCATTTTATACTCCCCACTTCCAGGTTTCCTCCGTAACTCTTGTTTCAGCTGAAGATTCCAGATCTTCCTAGGCCATAAAGACACACCTCTTGGCGTTTCTGCTTGGTATCCTTGGCTCTCTGTTTTCCCCATGGGAGGGAAAGTCTGCTTGGGAACTTGCTTAAAAGCTGTATTTGCACAACAATCAGACTATTTTTAGTGAGATTATATATAATTTGGAGTGGTGGGGGAGGATAATGGAGCTTATAGGAAAAGGTGGTACCATCCCACCCTACAGCCACCATGAAAGACTGAGATGATGAGCGCTCTGTGAGTATGAGCCCTATTGTACATGCTTTTTCTGTACCACCAAATGAGAGAATAGATGTTTAAGAAACATCTATGAAATGTCTCAGGAAGTTCTCTTCCACATCTCTCATAAATTCCATGCAGTATATGTTTAAAAAAAAAAAAAAAACCTGTCTCCTACAGAAGGGATTTCCCTCAAAACAAGCATTGAAACACAGTGCCAAAATCACCTTAAAATGGATAAGAGCTGGGGGGGCTGGGGACACACCTCATCAACAAGGGTACTTGCATAATGAACATTTGTATAACTAACCCTGAATTGTACCCCACATCTTTAAAATTAAAAAAAAATCTTAATGGATAAGATTTTTGTAGTGTACAAATGCATTTAAATGTACTTCCTCATTTATTTAAGGCAGGTGATTCGGGTATTAGTGTCCCTTTACAGATGGGGACACTGAGCTTCCAAAAAATTCACCAGCAATTCATTTCAGGTAGGAAAACATGGAAGTTGACTCTCAGTTTATGACTTGGGAAAGGGACACATCACAGTTTTAGGAGACTTGTTTTGAAAACTAACATAGTTTGCCATACCTGCTAAAAGTCCAATAAGGAGCATCAACAACCAGCCGGAGAAAGCATCACTTACACTGTGAATTAAGGCCCATGTTGACTCTTTGCTTTTATTTGTAATCTAGAGAAAAATGAGAAAATATTGGTATACTCTATACACACCCTTTTTTCACCTCAAAATTGCTCAATAAACAAGTACAAAGACAAATCACCTGGGAATAGAGACCAATTTAGAGTTACTTCTCACATAATCTTTAGCAGAACCAATTTCACCAACAACTTTGAGGTTTACTGAATTCACCTTCATCTACAGTACTGTAATGCCCACCCACAAGTCTCTTATTTATAGGGATTACCCATTCAGCTGCTTATTTCTTATAGCATCAACCTGTTTGGTTATTGCAGTAGTTTCTTTCTGTTCAGGATATCAGATATTCCAAGAATGATCTCTTGACCCACAGCAAACAGTTCATTGTTTTTCAAAGAATTAATAAACACAGGCTTATTTGAGAAATAAAAGCACAGTTTGAGGTTTACTACCTGGGGGCTGTGGTCCAGGACAGGAAAATTCCAAGACTTGATCCAACAAACCCCTAATTGTACACTGATCACAGATACTAGGTGATATCAATGATGCATCTCTTTCATTTTCAAAAATTTGCTGGCAATATCTGAGGCTATCAGGAGGTGCAATACATTTTATATTTTAGGTCCTACCCTTCAGTGTTCAAATTTTTAAAAACAGTGTTCTGACAGCTTTGTCACTGGTACTTCCCTTTTTTTGTACCTCTATTTTTTTTTCCTTCTTCTTTTCTTTTTTTTTGAGTTGGAGTCTCATTCTGTTGTTCAGACTGGAGTGCAGTGGCTGCTTCCGGCCACTGCAGCCTTGACCTGCTGGGCTCCGGCAATCCCTCTACTTCAGCCTTCCAAGTAGCTGGAACTACAGGCGCGTTCTACCACGCCCGGCAATTTTTTGATTTACTGTAGAGATGAGGTCTCGCCAAGTTGCCCGGGTGGGTCTCGAACCCGTGGGCTCAGGCCATCCACTCACCTCAGCCTCCCAAAGCGTGGGATTACAGGCTGAGCCACCGAGCCCAGCTATACCTCTATTTCTTATCCTTGAAACAGTGACTTAGCTACTCCACCTTCATTCACAGCAACATCACATATAATAAATTATTCTAAAATTTTCAAAAGCTGTTTTGAAATTGATTTTGACCCATGACTCTAAGTTTCCAATTTCAGTGCTAAAAACAAATAAGGGTATATTTTTCCCTGTGACATTGTTTCCTTTCTGATGATGAATAGTTAATATTTAAAAAGCCCCCTTAGACCATTTGATAAATATCTTTAATTGGTTTTAGATTATTATTAATAGGCATCATTTGTCTCAGATGCAACCATTAATATAAAGGGTAATGCACCCTTGCCATATCATAGGTGACTCTCATAATTTGAATAACAAGTTGAATACGCAACTGATGATGAACTGAACTCTGACAGCAAAAATTTTAAATAAAGCCTGCCTGATGAATTAATATGATGGAAAGGGTGTGTGTGTGTGTGTTTCCAAATAGAAGAAATCCTATGAAAAACATAGAATGCTTTATGGAAATCAGCTTCCTGAATTGTGATAAGAAAACTAAGTGGAATCACCACAAATCTGAAGATTAAAAAGGAGTTAAAAACCTGTACCTGGAACAACCTGACTCTTGGGTTCAGGTGGCTGTGAGAAAACCAGTCAGGAGCTGGGAAAGGCTTAAGAATGAAAAGCAATCACCACCTGACTGCTCAGGAGATTTGGCTCTGAGAGGAGGAAATCACAAACTTGGGAGAGAATGGGGTCAGCTTTAAAAAAAATTGCATTTTAAATTTGGAGTACAAACAGAAATAGTAAGAAATACCTACTGTGGGATGAAGAAGTGAATCACCAGAGGATCACCTTCTGAGAATCTCTGGTGCTAGACACCTTCCTTTCTAATAAGCTCTCCATGTGGCCCTGACACAAACTAGAAATTGTGAGTCTCTAATTTACATAAGATATACAGCAACACGTTAAAGGCAAATGACTTTTGGCAGACTGCTCTGGGAGGTTTTCACAGTACTTTGAAAAGAGGAGAGTGGGGAAATTCTCTTGCCAAATTCAATAGAACTGGTGCCATAGTTATTAGGAATATCACATTAAATTAACGTTCTTAATTTGAATTTGATTGGTCTTGTGGTTTTGTTGGAGTTGAAAGTGTAAGTTTACTTTCGTTTTATGGTTGTACAAGAGCAATAATCACAAGGATTTTGTTTCGTATGTTTCAGTAAACACTAGGGTTCTGAGAATTTTTTCTTTTATTCCTTTAAAAAAAGTCCATTTACTTTTCTTAGTTTTAAAAATCCCACATCAAGGAAAAAAACCATAAAAGGGATATGAATGGAAAAGAGATCTTTGACATTTACTTTGCCACCCTCCTCCAAGTTTGTTTTCACCTCTCTACAGAGGCATTTACACCCATTTCAGGGCTGTAAGGATCCTTTCTCAACTATTTACTATAGGAAGATAAGTCATCATTAAACACAATTTAAAAACAGGATGAAAACCATATGTCTTTAAAATTAAAAATACATTTCAAAATGAAATCCTACACTGCCAATAGAAACCAGATTCAGTCACATACAGGGCTGAAGAAAGAAAACAGAAAGCATACATATCTTCAATTTCTTCTCGTGGTGTTTCCTAACACCCCTGTACCATCTTTCGTCTTACCTCTCGATGCCTATCCCGGTCTCGAGACTTCTCTCTCACCCAGTCAATTGTATTGAAATCATCATAGGTCCCTACACCAGGGATTGGCTCCTCCAAGAAGTCCATGATTCTGTTTGAAGAACCTATTCCACCACCATTATATGACTTGTCCTCTGTATTGAATGGGAAACAGACATTAGTACTTCAGACACTCTTAAGATTTTTAATACTTCCCTTCTGAGCTCCAAAAGGTAAGCCCTTAAACCATCAGATTACTACAGTTAGGGTGTGCTGACAAAGTAATACAGTCACCTGGTGGGCACATTCATCACATTCAGAGGTTTTTGTGGTCTAGGCACAAAATGATGAGTGGCTAAGTGAATGGAAAGGGACAGATGAGAGTGACAGTACAAAGAGAGGAATAATGGGAGTTGATGTGCAATGGGAAAGGATTTATGAAATAAAAGACAAAAAGGAGCTTGGAGCAGGTTAGGTACTTCAGTTCCTGGAAGGGAGACAAAAGGGTCAAAGGTCTTTGTAGACATATCAAATGGAGAACTAATTTACATTTATAAGGCAGTAATTCAGTCCTATGAGGTGGCTTTTGCCTAACTGGGGACTCCAAAGAAAGCATATTGGCCTCTTCAAATCAAGAGTTAAGTTGGCCAGAAGGTACACATTTCCCTTCCATTGGTATAAGACTTCATCCCTAACATAATGGACTTGTAGAAACTCTTTCTATATATGTCAGAACAGTCTAAGATTTACAAACAGAGATTTCAAAAACAGTGCATGGCTCAGTGATGAAATGCCCATCCCTGATCAACTAGAAGAAACATATCCATTTGCCCACCTATGAATCATAGTCCCTTATCTGTTTCACTTTTGGCACTTCTATTACAACTACTTATGCATACGTTTTATCTTCCCTTCTAAACTAGAAGCTCTCTGCTGGTAGCCCTATATCTGACTTATCATTGCTTCTCCACAGTGTCTAGCACATATCCAAGATTCAATAAATACCAGCTGAACCAAAATTTTTTTGATGAATGGCAGAGATGAAGGATAAATTTTTAAACTCACAAGTGGTACTCATACAAGGCTTAACAAACTTGATCAAAATATTTCTGCAATATCATCTCATGGAACAATATTTTGCTATTAAACACAAAATGTAAAACAGTACTGATGAATTTATGCAAACGCACACTGGGGGAAAATGCAGAGTAATGCCATCATTTAATTCTCCCAGCCAAAGCTCACATTTGCAGCACTAACTTTGGCAGAGACAAAGCTTCTCCAGACTGTTTGGTAATGAATCCCTCTGCAGAGAAGGCCCAAGAGGGACCCTTCTGCAACCCTATCTTTACATATACTCCTAAAAGACAACTTCAGCACTTTCAAGTTTGAAGGAACACTCCAAGCTGTACCTGGTTTCCCCACTGTAAGTCTTCTGAATATCTAAGTCAGCACAGCTTTCACAAGCAATGTGCACATTTGAAAGGAAA
The DNA here is from genome assembly GCA_963574415.1 of Tarsius wallacei. Lineage (NCBI taxonomy): Eukaryota > Metazoa > Chordata > Mammalia > Primates > Tarsiidae > Tarsius > Tarsius wallacei. Next base: position 8,334 of record CAUYQG010258001.1, read on the forward strand.
AGCTCTGTAGAGTCCAAATCATCTGTAGGGTGGGGGTGGGTGGGGGATGGAGTAGAGAAGGTGAACAAGTTAATCTTAAAACCCAAACCAAAGTCCTTTCCATATCTTCACCCGTACCTGGCTGTAAAATGGATGGCTGCTGAATCACCAGCCCAGCATTTCCTATCATGTCAGTGTCATACTGATAAAGATAAAAGCTGGTGTATTGCTTGAGAGCTTAGAGGGGAAAAGCCAGCGAGGAAATGAGGGCAGAAAGAGTGTAAGTATGTGTGTGGGGTGTGGGAAGCTGTTTCAATTCTCAACTAAAATGCTGATATGAACACAGGACACCGAACAACCAGACATTTACTTTCTAAGGCAGGTTAAAGCTTCCATTGAATTTGCTCTGGCTTAAGAGTTTTTTCAGAAGCGGGGGAGGGAAGATTTTGTGAAACTGATTTTACAAAGCATCTAATAGCTATCTAATGTTACACTATATGTCAAATGAGGCCCTCGACTTTAAGAATATTAAGGCAAAATGAAGATCTGCAACAGCTTCCAGCAGAAAAGAAAGAATCCTATTACATCACTAGGTAACATGAGCACCGCATCATCCTCCTTTGAGTCCAGTCTCCTGTTAGAAACGCAATTGTCAGGCCACTCTCACGGAGCAGGCAGTGATTAGAATCTTACAACAGACTGTTTGCTATTCTCCAGACCCCCTGTTCCCGGGGGGCATGCTTCAGTCCTTGGTCGGGCTCAAGTCTGCTTACCTTCAATCACAGTTTCCTTTTTTTCTGCCTCAAGGAAGAAATAACCTTGGCAGCCCGCATTTGGTCATTTAGGCTGAGGAGCTTTTACAGAAGGAGCTCCACTCTGAAGTGCTTTAGAAGGGCACTTGCTGCGTTCTCTGCCTTTCACAGCAACAAACGCCACCTAAAGAACTACCAGTGTTCCCTGGCGGTCAGAATGTGATGTCACTGTTGGAATCACGTGACCAGACCCTTGGACCAGCCTTGGAGAAAGGAAGATTTTTAACCGGGCACAGAAGCCTTAAAGATGTAGTCTCATCTAAACAAATGCCATCAAACTGGGGCAGTCGGGTCAGTTCAGAAAACTGGAGTCCAGACAAGTCTTAGTCTTCAGACCTCATTTAGCAGAAGTCCAAGAAGACACAGTTATAGTTATAGGGGTCCTAAGTATAAAAGGAAGAGAGGCAAATACAGAAAAGATTATTTTAAAAAATGCACTGGATCGCACTAACATGGGTAAGGTCTCACAATAGTAATGTGAGTGAAAGATACCAGACACAAAAGAGCACACGGCATAATGACTCTATTCCTGTAAGTTCAAAATCAGACAAACCTAAATTATATCGTTTTTAGGATGCAAATGTAAGTGATTACAATACAAAGAGAAGCAAGCAAATGACAAAAATAAAGTGCTACCCAGAGGAGAAGGTCACTGTCTGGTAAGAGCACGTGTCTGGGAAGAGGGTCATTGTCTGGAAGAGACTAGTTTCTGGAACGCTGGTCATTTTTCTTGATTTGGGAAGTGGTTACTGGAGTATTCACTTTATAATTATTCTTTTAACTGTACACTTACGTTTTATGTCTCTCTTTATATATATATATACAATATAATTAAAGAAAAACTTGAAAAACTGAACTTACTATACAAGGTCAGCTCTTTAATAGCACCCAGTCACTTTGAAAACCCAGAGTACAGTCAGGAAAATGAGTTGTTTCTTAGTCGTAGTGCTCTACCCAGAAAGCAATTTGATATTCATTAATCCAACCTGGGTGAAAGTAGCTAATTCAGCCCTGACAATAAATTCACTACAATATTTCCATTGTTTTTAAGGCTTTCCCATCTCCGGCTGTATTATGAAGGCTATTTTTAAGCAGGTCTTAATTAATTGTGCAGTAGGGCCAGTCCAGCAAAGAAAAATAAAATTGCTATCTCCCAACTCCCTAAGTGAATCTGCAGGACAGCCACTGTTAAACATTAACCCAGTCACAGTGTGCTCTAACAATCACAGCCTAAATATCAGGCTTTGAAAGGTTGTTATTAATCTCGTCGATTGTTAAGGCTTGATGCATCCTGAAATGCTAATACAACAAAACCTTATGAAATATGAGGTAATGCATGAAACCTGTAGGCTTCAGGCCATCATTATTATAACATCTCACTCTCTTGATAAACTAATCTAGCATTAATGAGGAGAATTGAAGTGAAGTGGCAATTGATAATATTAAGTGGCCATGAGCTATATTGAAGTAAAAAAGCAAAAGCCATTTGCAGTCCAACTGTGATTGTCTTATACAGTCAAGCACATGTATCTCTTATTCAAGGAAGGTAACATGCTCAACTTTTAAGCCTCCTTCAGAGTCGTTCTTTATAAAACATGATTTTACCTCTAGTAGTAGTTGAATTCCACTACAGAATTCACTTACATTATCACATATGACTTATTAGATTATTTCACACTTCAGCAGCTATAATATTTAGCAGTTAATTTAGCAAATGTACTAACTTTTTTGGTACTTAAAAATATACAATTCTATGGATTGTCTCGCTGGTGCCATGTTATTTTTTTTTTTTTTGCCATGTTATTAATGTTTAATGAAAGTTCATGTGTTTTTCAAATGCCTTATCAGTGCTACTAGGGTAGAGACTTTTTTATTCCATGTAAAGTTACTTCCTTTGAAAACTAGAGAGCTGGTAGCTATGGTGCAGTCCTCACACTAAAATGAGATGTAATTACCATTTAGATAAGAAATGAGACACCAGTGTGCAGAGTTTGACATGCTATATTTATTTTATTCTTTTCTACCCTCCATTCTCTTCTCTGACAGATCTGTAATCTCTAGCATGTGTTCATTAGACAGACTGCCTAGTGTAGGTCAATTGATTACTGTGAAAATAACACAAAGAAATGCTCATCAATTTTTAACATATCCTATGATTAAAAACATATAATAACAGAATTAATATTTAGGATAAGCAAAGTTATCTTTCTGAAACACAGCTCTGGCTAGATTATTCCCCAATTTCTAAAATTTCAATGGCTCCTACAGCAGTGTTTTGAAAACATGTAGCACACGAAGACCCCTTAATGGGTATTTGGCACAAATGTGGACCAGGAATTTTTAAATAGTCATCACATTTTTTTAGACTAGGAAAATATTTTAAAATGTATGATAATGATGACAGTGACATTGCTATTATTTTATGTTTCATCAATGAGACAGATTAAACTGGTTGCACTTTTTCATCAAGTATCTATAGCTGACTTGATGACAAATAGCTTAAGCTGTTGGTCATATTCCACATTCAGTTGGTTTCTTTTCTTAGCGTTTTTTAATTTAGTAAAAAGAAAGAGTAAATTCATAACAGCCGTCACAAATAGCAACAGAGATTGCCCATTCAGGACCAACTAATGAGGCACAAAGTTACAAAATGCAAAAGACTTTTTTAAAAAAACAGTGTTTTAAGAGTTTGGCGTCCAGTGTGTAAACAGCCTGCCAAGGAAGGCAGAGTAAAATCGAACAATGAGCCTAGATGTCAGATTGGGGTACTTAGGCGAGTCTAGAAAAAGTCTAACTTATCTCAAGTAAGTTTTGAAGGCATAGTGAATGCTACAATATGAAACAATGCAATGCTCTGACAGGAAAAGTATTCAAGTTAAAGTACAATTAGATCTCAACATAAATAATAGAAGGAAAAGTGCTCAAAAGACTAATTTGCATTGCCCGAGTCCAGAAAAAATATCCAGTAAACTAGTCAGAGGAAAAAAGTCAACATTGAAACAGCTTTCCCGTAGGTTATACTTAGGTCTAAAGACTTAACAACAGGTCTTTAGAAACACACTGTTTGAATGCGGAGGCATATAAATGACTACATTTAACCTAGTTCCCATTATGGAAACCACTTTCTAATTTTTTTTTCTAAAAATCACACGGTACTTAAAACTGGAAAACACCTTAAAATACAAGAAAAAAAAATCCAAATTGAGAATAATGTTTATTTCAATCCCTAACCAATATGCCATTAGAAATTTACCTAGGGGGCTGAACAGTAACTGATTAAGTGAACCAGTTAAACACTAACAAAAAAAGACAAGGGGAAAGAGGACAGAAAAAAAAAAAAAAACCTCATGCATAGACCTTGAAGTACTGCTTTAGTAATATCACAGCTGCATGAGGGCTCACTAATTGGCAACCACCTAAAGAAATAAATAAGCACTCAAAGAAATGGGGAAGGGCTATTGGTATATCTTAAAGGTCTTGAAAACAGTCCCTTTTAAAAATGTATTTCAGCGTTACAGGAGTATATTGTATTCTTGCAAGGCTGGAACCACATCTACAAAAAATTCAACACTATGCCTAGCACACATCAGCAGATATTCATCCTGTGGTCATTTCAACATTACTTTTATTCAACAGCAAATACTAAGAGCCTATTGTATGCCACTTCTCACTTCCAGACCTGCACAAGCCCCCTTCCCTTCTGGTACTGATTTGTTCATTCTAAAACTCTCAGTAAGTCACAAATTATTTTGCATTCCATTTCACCTATATGTCTGAGAAGATATTACAGATGAAGCCTAATAATCAGTCAACCTTTGTAGGACCATGCTATCTGGCAACATGTGCCTCTGTTTTGCTTCTCCACTTACCCAAATCCAGTGGCCAAAAAGCAACTATTGGGGTAGCCCTCCCATCTAAGTCCTGGATAGCATAATTGGCCACATTATGCTTTAATGTACTTAGTTCGATCTCTGGGACACTTATTCAGAACGTCCATTCTGCTGGTACACAGCTGTATGCCATACTGGTTGTCAAATACTGAAATACCTCAGGAGCTATAGATAAATAACCACTCTTTCCGAGGACTCTCCTCCCACTTCCCCGCCATTGCCCAGAAACTACCGAACTTTCCCATGATCCTGTAGCTGGAATACCAGGAGGCTCCAGGGCACTGCCCCAGTGCTGTGTCTGATATCCAACCTGAACTGGTCAGTGCCGGTGTTGCTTTGAATCTCACCCCTGCAACTCATTTCATCCACTGCTTTGTTTCCTGCTCACAGCAGGCTAAATGTTGAAGATGTCTAAGGTGCAGGAAGGACAACAAGGAAGAAACTCTATCCCAACACTGCTGAGAGCTAGATAATAAAAGGAATGGGGATGTGGCCAATGGAACTGCAAGCCCCCATCCCCCAAATTTTATGATATATACAATTGAAATAAAGTTCAAGAGTTATAAGAATAATACAGAAAGGTGGTGTGGCAGAAAGGGATAGGGAAAGCTTTAGAAACAAGCATGAATCTAGGTTCTGACATCACCCTCTGACACTGTTTCCTATTGGATACAGCTCTATCTCTACTGGGTTGGAGACATCTGCTTGGGGTGTACATCTTTTAGCTTTCTATTCCCAGCATTTGCTCTAATCTGAAAGTTTCCCCACTCAGCCCACTTTTATCACCAGTGGTGCCAGCATGCTAGTTACCAGAGTTATCAGAGTTAGCAAAAACAGTTCATGAGGATTTTGGCTTGGTATCTGCCGACTCTCATTTGACTAGAATGCTACAGAAAGCAATGCAGAACTGGAAGTAAAGGGGCCAGATTTGACGAAGTTGCTGAGAAGGCTGTCCATATAAAGCAAACAGCTTCTACTCCATTGCTTGCTCTTCATTCATTCCTTCTCAAATGTACACATTTATGGAACTGATAAGAGAATGGGGAATGTTAATGGGTAGGAAGACACTGCCTTAAAATGCTCATTACACAACACAGTGTTGGGAAATCCTTTGGGTAGCACGATCCTACTTAATAACTTGTAATTACTGTTTTAGAAGCAGCAACTCTCCAGTTCTTCTATACTAAGTCTACACTGGGTTCTCTCTATTAATCTCCAAAAAGAAGTTGGGGACAAAAAACTAGCAATTATTCTTTGGTGGGGAAAAAATTCAAGAGAGGAAATATCAATCAGGAGATTCTTCTTGGATTCCTAGGAAGAGTGTGATGTAATGGGCAGAAAACTAAGTTTTTAAAAAACATATATTTGTGTGTGTGTGTGTGTGTGTGTGTGTAAAATGTGAATGTCATGTGGGAGTTACCCTTAAAGATATAGTTGCACCGGTGCATATCAATATGGTAATGTTACTCATTGTAGCACATTCCAGTAGCAAAAACCTGGAAACAAAGTGTCCAGCAATAGGGAAAAGGAAGTAGACTGATGTGTACTGAAATAGAATAATCTCCCAGACACATTATGTGAAAAAAATAAGTCACAAAATACTAAGTAGAATTTTTTTAAGTGTGTCTGTGTGGTTGAATAGAGAAAGAACTGGATTATATTAAAATATTTTTGGTGGCTATCTCTGGAATGGGAAGAGCAGGGGGGACTTTCACATTTTATAGATGTGTGTATTGTTTGAATCTTTTACAGTGAGGTGTATTTATGTGTTATATATTGATTTTGAAAAGAAAAGTAATAGCAATGCAGCTGGAAGAGTAGAGAAAGGACACTGCAAAGAGCGGACCAATATTCCGGGAGGCAGAACACTGGGATATTTATGCACAAAGCAGGTGATAGTTTCCAGTGAACACTGGGGGAAAAGCGCTGCGAGGAAGATGGCTTACTCTATTTTCAAATAAAAATCAATAGAAAGAAAGTCATTGTGATCAGTCCTATTGTCCAGCAGTGACAAGGTATAAATTCTAATCCTAGTTCCACAACTCACTAGTTGTGTCACCTTGAGCACACGCCTTAATCTCTGTGGGTTTACAGTTTTGTCATCTGTAAAATGAGGGGTTATTAGCAAGTATGACTTTTAAGGTCCTTCCAATGTCATACTCTGTCATTTTAACAATAATTTTTGCTTTGTTACTCACATATTGTATTGAACAACTTCTGAGAGGACCTTATCTCTGAGGAATTCCAAGTAGTATTTTGATTGCATAGTTATCTGCGAACACTCTTCTGACAAGATCATAAATTGGTGCTACTCACAATAGCAAAAACATGGAACTAACCGTGCTGCCCATCAAAAGAAGACTGGATTTTTTTTTTTAAAAAAGGGTACACACATGCAACGGAATACTATGCAGCTGAAAAGAACAAAATTATGAACTTTGCAGCAGCTTGGATAGACTTAGAGTCTATAATACTGAGTAACCTATCACAGAAACAAAGAACTGAGTCCCACATGTTCTCACTCATAAGAGGACTGTAAACAGTTATCATAATAATATAAGAAGGGGACTGGCAGTAGCTGGAAACTGCCAGGGGAGGGGGGTGTGGGATTGGCAGTAGTGGGAAAGGAGGGGGGGCATACCTCATCAACAAGGTTACCTGCATAACAAACATTTGTATACCTAACCCTGAATTGTACCCCACATCTTTAAAATAAAAAATTTTAATAAATAAATATACACAGAGATATTTGCATCCTACTTTTCTGCTTAATAAAAGGTAACACATTTAAAAATAATTTAAAATAAAATGGTGCAGCTGGGCTCAGTGGCTCAGCCTGTAATCCTGTGCTTTGGGAGGCTGAGGTGAGTGGATTGCCTGAGTCCGCGGGCTCGAGACCCGCCTGAGCAACTTGGCGAGACCGCATCTCTACAATAAATCAAAAAATCAGCCGGGCATGGTAGCGCATGCCTGTAATTCCAGTTACTTAGAAGGCTGAGGCGGAAGGATCGCCGGAGCCCAGCAGGTCGAGGCTGCGGTGGCCGGGAGTGGCCACTGCACTCCAGTCTGGGCGACAGAGTGAGACTCCAACTCAAAAAAATAAAATAAAATGGTGCTACCAATCCTCACAAAAGAAAGGTAAGACTCAGCTCATCAGGGAAGTATAGGACAACCTAGTATCTCACTGAGACCCAACATTTCTGGAATATGGTTAACTATGCCGCGATATATGCTACAGTAACTAACTACAGTCCCAGACCTCAGAAATGCACTGCAACACACCCCCTGAAGCATTACAGCAACCCTGTCCTCTACCATGTTATAAACTGGGAAAAAGTGGGGCTGAAAATAATCCACTCGGGTATTACGGTACTGCCAAAGGGCCTCTAAAATATATTTCCCAAGAATAAAATAAAATAAAATATATTTCCTTCAAAAAAGGACCAAAGTGGTTTCATTAAATAAAAGTAAGGAGCCTCTAGATTCAGATTCTGCAAATAAAGAGCTTATAAGTTATTACTTTCACCCTTACATCAAGAAAAGGTTAGACAAACTGAAAAACTCATATTTCTTACACACACATTGGAGAACTGAGGTTGCAGAGGAAACTCTACCCTAAAATATCTGAAGACAAGCTTATCTAAAGAGACATAGCTGAGATCTGCTTACCTGAGTAGAAAGAGCTGGAGCCACAAACAGGTAAGAACACTTAAATGTCAGCTTGGACAAACAGCTGAAGGCTGAGTGTGGATTAGCATGAGTTAGAGAAACTCCTGGGGACCACGGTCTTAGGGGAGCTCCTACACCAAAGCTCTACCCTCAGGAACCTCACCAAGTTCTCACAGTGAAGATTCAAGGAAGAATCCCCCCAGGCTCTGACAGGGAAGGGAAAGAGTAATCATTGTGAAATTTGCTCAAAGATTTCTCCATAACAAAGGCCTATGCTCCAGGGGAAAATACTTTGCCTGAGCCTTATCCCAGTTGGGGGAAGGGCATTCCTCCCACTCCAACCCCCTCTAGCCTTATCTCCCCTAAGGGGGGAAACCACAGTCAACTTGGGCAAAGGCTTCAAGAAAATACTTTGGGAATGCTGCAGTTAAGGAAGGGAGTTAGAGGACGGGGAGGACAAAAGGCTACTGGAGAAAAACGTGGCAGGTCATAGCCACAAAACATAGTCCCCAAAATCACTGAGATTTAATCAGAAGACAGTAAAATTACCTCCTCCCCCATACTTTACAACCATACCAAGAGAACTGCAGTATAAGAGTGGATTGCAGCTGAAAGAGCTGCAAGACACAGAATCTCTAAAATTGTTGTCCTCAAGGACACTCAAAATCAAGAGGGGAGACAAAAACAAGGAGCTATAGGAATTTTAACCCTCTGACACCTAGTTACACCTAACATTAAACACAGCCCAACTCCTAGTCAAGTTGGCCATAAACTCTAACACAGTAGAATTATACTAGAAGCCAATATCAGAAAAATAGCTGAAAAATCCCCAAATACCTGCAAATTAAACAACATACGTCCAAATAACCCATGGGTCAAAAAAGTCTCAATACAAATTTTAAAGTATTTTGAAATAGATGAAAATGAAAATACAACATATCAAAATGTGTGGGATGCAGGCTGGGTGCAGTGGCTCACACATACAATCCCAGCACTTTGGGAGGCTGAGGCAGGATTGCTTGAATCCAGGAGTTAGAGACCAGCCTAGGCAACATAGTGACCTTGTCTCTACAAAAAAAAAAAAAAAAAAATTAGCCAGGTGGGGTGATTTGCACCTGTAGTTCCAGCTACTAGCAAGGCTGAGGTCGAGGGATGGCCTGAGCCCAGGAGGTCAAGGCTGCAGTGAGCCATGATTGTGCCACTGCACTCCAGCCTGGGCAACAGAGTGAGACCTCTGACTTAAAAAAATGTGGGATGCAGCAAAAGCAGTGCTTAAAACGGAATGTATAGTATTAAATGTATATATTAGGAAAGAAGATCTAAAATCAATAACCTTAGCTTCCATCTTAGGGAACTAGGGGGAAAAGAGAACAATGTAAGCCTAAAGCAAGCACAAGAAAACAAAAAAAGAAGAAAACAATAACAAAAAAATAGAGCAGCAATCAATTTAATTGAAAACAGGAAAACAACAGAGAATAATCAACAAAAGCAGGTTCTTAAAAGGATAGGGTTAGGGTTACGAATTAGAATGAGGGACACAGTATGATCTCATGTCTAGTTTAATGTAGATACAGGTGTTTACATTTAAGTTATTTATAGATACATGTGTATACATATATATGTATGGGTCAGTGTACATACATATATTTCCTTACTCCACTGGCTGACAGGGCCGAGAAGCAACAATGGCCCTGTAGAAATAAGCATAGCTAGTGCCCATGTTGTGTTTTCTAATACCATTTTCCAATAAAAGAAACCAGGGCTCAGAAATGGCTGATTCTATTACAGGGATAGGAAATATATGACATAGGCCTGAAGCATGCTGTAGTGCCAAAAAAAAAATAAGGAAATGCTCAAAAACAACCACCACCACAACAAACCATGATGATGAGAGTATGTCAAAGGAAAGCGGAGCCAAATGAAACAGCTCCCAATGGCTAAAGCTGAAACAACTTGAACAACCAAATAAAGTAGTAATGGATTATAACCCAAAATAGAAAATAAAAATGTGTTCATACTGATATGAATAAATGATTAAATAAGTAAATAAATAGGTGAGAAAAGACAGATCTCCCATGCAGAACAATTCCAAATAATTTCTGTACAAACTTCCCTCTCAAGGAGATGGAGCATAACCTAAGTGTGGTCTACACAGTGACTTCCTCCCAAAGTTCAGTATGGAAAGGGGAAAAAGAAGTAACTTTACAGTGGAAAAACCTGACAAACACTACCTCAGCCAGGTGATCAAAGTCAGCATTAACATGTGATAAGTCATGTTGATAGTGGTTTTCAGTTTCTCTTTGGAGGAAAACTATGACTTTTTGGTTTACAGTGTGGCAGAACAAACAGAACTGCTTCACAATTTACTTGGTGGATTTTGAGTACTGTCGGGTTTTTTTAATACTCACATTTGAGTATTAGGATTTTTTTTTTCTTCTCTGGGATGTTAGGAGGTTATGTTGAGACTCAGTAGGTGGTATGGGGAAACACAGCCTACCCCATAATATGCTTAGGCTATGAAGTCATCTCTGACTCTTTCCTATTTTATTTCCTATATCTAATTGGTCCTATCAAGTCCCCCTCTGAAATTTGTCCAGAACTTATCCCTTCTTCTCCATTCCCACTGTCTTCATTCAGGCCTTTTGATCTTTTGCCTAGATTTTTAAAAAATAACTGTTTGGGGCCAGTCGCAGTGGCTCATGCCTATAATTCCAGCACTTTGGGAGACCAAGGTGAGGGATTGTCTGAGCCCACAGGTTCAAGACCAGCCTGGGCAACTTGGTGAGATTTCATCTCTATAAAAATCAAGAAAATTAGCTGGGTGTGGTAGTGTGCGCCTGTAGTCCCAGTTACTTGGAAGGCTGAGTCAGAAGGATCGCCTGAGCCCAGCAGGTCGAGGTTATGGTGGCCATGAGCATGCCACTGCACTCCAGCCTGAATGACAGAGTGAGACTCCAACTCAAAAAAAATTAAAATTTAAAAAACGGTTTCACTGGTCTTTCAATCTGCAACCTATACTTCTCCTCAATCCACCCTCCACACTGCCAAAAATTCTTTAAAACTCAAATTTGATTATATAATTCCTCTGCTTTTAAACCATTTGATGGGGGTACCTTGGTTGCAAGATTAGGTCTAAAAGTGTACACAATCTGGACCCCGTCTAGATTTCTAACTAGATCTCCTCCCTTGTGGTCCTCCCTCCAGCTCTAACTGCCACCACCCTTCCCACCCTCAGGAGCCTTGGACCTCAGACAGGCAGACTCTGTGTTGCTCTCTCTTCTAGGAATGTCTCCTCATTCAACAGTTAGGAAATCACTAGTAAAAAGACAAGGAAGTGAGCAAAAGAATCAAAAGCTTTACTAAAACAGCACAAAGATGGGCTCATATCTGGGTGGTCCACAAATATCAAATGAATGAATGAATGAATTGCTGACCATGAAGTCCAGGCTGGAGAGGCAGACAAGTGAAAACAGATGAACTATGAGAACAGTTCTGAATATTTTCCTGTTACTCACACCCTTTTTCTATTCCCCTGCTTTCTTTCAGATCTCCATGTTTATGTTTCTCCTAATTTACAGACTACTATAACACTACCTCAGATGCATTTAACCATGCCATGCATAATTTATTTATTCATTCCTCATAAATCAAGCCCTCTAGCCATCTGGAAAACAAGAACCACTTTTACTGCCTTTCAAGCCCCAACTAATCTTTTTAGTACGTGCTATTTTGCTGGGTACAAAATGTAGTATTTTATGCTGTTTCACCACCAAATATCAAGGACTTTGTGATCTTTTTTTCTGTTGTTGTCTTTATTAGAAAATCCCATGTGAAACCATCATATAAAGTAAGAACAATTAGAAAGCAAAGCTCTCAAAAAAAATTAGTTGGGAATGGTGGAGCACACCTGTAGTTCCAGCTACTTGGAAGGCTGAGGCAGAAGGATCGCCTGAGCCCAGCAGGTCAAGGCTGTGGTGGCTGTGAGCATGCCACTGCACTCCAGCCTGGGTGACAGAGTGAAACTCCAACTAAGAAAGAGAAGAGAAGAGAAAAGAAGAGAAAAGAAAAAATTATATCACTAGAGAGTGTAGTAAGTAGACTGATTTTCATTTGTGGCTCATGGAAAGCAGCCTAATTATTTTATGGTCAGATCTTGGAAATTACAGGCAGTAATTCTGTAAAGGCAAGTGAAAAGTGATAAAGGACTACTCATGTGAAAACACATTCTACAATCATAAGCAATGTCAAAATTTTGTTCTGCCTCGGTTTACTAGTCTATGAAATGGGAATAATGCATAGTCACTTGCTCCAATCATCTGCTGAGAGCAACATGAACACACAAAAAGTACTCTGGAGTTAGGGATGATGCACTAGACTATTTTCTTTTCTTCTTCTTTTTTTTTTTTGTTTTTTTTTTTTTGAGTCGGGGTCTCACTCTGTTGCTCAGGCTGGAGTACAGTAGCATGGTCATGGTTACCGCAGCCTCAAAGTCCTGCGCTCAGGCAATCCTTCTGCCTCAGCCTCCTGAGTAGCTGGGACTATAGGCATGCACCATCACGCGTGGCTAATTTTTTGATATTTTCGTAGAAATGAGGTCTTGCTACGTTGCCCAGGATGATCTTGAACTCCTGGGCTCAAGCAATCTTCCTGCCTCAGTCTCCCAAAGTGCTGGGGTTACAGGTGTGAGCCACCATGCCCAGGCACTATTTTCTATTAGAAGCAACGATGATAATTAACCAGGTTTAGCCAGAAGGCTTAAGTAGAAGTAGACAGTTTAAGCTTATGAATCTACCTAACTGATCACTTCACAAGAGTCAGTGATTGGTATAACTGACTCAATATGGTTGTCACTACATACAAGTAGAAGTGATATACAAACACAATTCCCTCTTGTAAAAGTAGGCAAATATGAAAAACCACTAAATATCAAACCACGAGTACCTTCCTTTTATGAATTTTATATATATTTTTTAAGCCAGCCAAATTTAACAGGGCGGGGTTGCACACCAAGTTTAGTGACATCAATAAACTCTGATAACCCACAACTATGGGACCAGCCTCTTTTATGAAGTTTACATTCAGGGATTCTCTCCTACTATTATTGTCCTAAGATATTTTCCCAAGGAAAGCTTCTTGTCACCCTTTTTAATCTGTGACTTTCCTTTAAAAAAATGTATTAGCCGGGCTCGGTGACTCAGCCTGTAATCCCAGCGCTTTGGGAGGCTGAGGTGAGTGGATTGCCTGAGCCCGCGGGTTTGAGACCCGCCTGGCCAACTAGGCGAGACCTCATCTCTACAATAAATAAAAAAATTAGCCGGGCGTGGTAGCGTGCGCCTGTAGTTCCTGCTACTTGGAAGGCTGAGGTGGAAGGATCGCCGGAGCCCAGCAGGTCGAGGCTGCAGTGGCCGGGAGTGGCAACTGCACTCCAGTCTGGGTGACAGAGTGAGACTCCAATGCCCCCCCCCCCCCAAAAATATATATTTTTAAAGATGCGGGGCACAAGGATTAGGTACATAAGTGGTCTAAGTGCAGGTGAAGTTTGGGCCTCCCATTGGTCCTCACTTTGCCTGGTTTAGGATCAGGTACCTTGGTGATGTTATATGCTCCCCTCCCCCCACTTGGCAGTTCCCGCTACTGCCAATTCCTTTCTTGTAGTATCATGATAAATGCTCAGGGTCCACTTATGAGTGAGAACATGTGGTACTCAGTTCTTTGTTTATGTGATAGACCACTGAGTATGACAGACTCTAAATCTATCCAAGTTGCTGCAAAGTCCATAATTTTGTCCTTCTTTATGGCTGCAAATATTCCATTGTGTATATGTATCACTTTTTTTAATCCAGTCTGCTTTCGATAGCACGACTGGTTCCACATTTTTTCTATTGTGAATAGTGCTGCAATAAACACACATGCGCAGGTATCTTTTTTGTAGAATGATTTGAATAGGAGGATTGCTGGGTCACATGGAAGATCAATTTCTAGATCTTTTAGAAATCACCACACTGTTTTCCACAGAGGCTGTACTAATTTACACTCCCACCAACAGTATAGAAGCATTTCCCTTTCTCTGTATGCTCTCCAGCATCTGTTGTTTATTGAGTTATTAATGATGGCCATCCTGACTGGAGATAGGTGGTATCTCAGTGTGGTTTTGATTTGTATAAAGAAATACAAATGATGATTAGTGAAGCTGATCTTTGATGATTCATGTATTTGTTGGCTGTTCGTATGTCTTCTTTTGAGAAGTAACTATTCATGTCTTTTGCCCTGTTTTTAATAGGGCTGTTTAATCTGTGGTTTTCATACTAGTATGTTCATCCCACATTGGTCATCTCCTCAGAGACCTTATCCAACGTTCCTAACTAAAATGCTATTTCCCAGTTATCATTCACATCATTCAGCTTATTTCCATCCTAGTACTTATCACAATGGGTAACTAACTAGGTAATCTGTGTCTTACTCGTTTACTGTCTTTCCCAATGAGATCTACGTTACAGGTTAATGTTTGTCTTAATCTCCCCACACTCCCAGTGCCTACTATAGTGCCTGGTTCACAGCAGGTGCCCAACAACTATTTATTGAATGGATATAGGAGCTTTGTCTTCACAGTGACAATCAGATTAATTCAAATTTCTTAGCATGATATTAAAAGCCCTGACTTACCTATTTGGACTTATAGTCTGCCTTTTAAATATCTCTGTACATTACGTTTGTTGTTCTATAAAAGCCTGCTTTCTGCCTGAAATGCTCTTCTTCCTACCAAATAACTAATCTTCCAAGACCTTGCTCCTTCATGAAGACAAGGGTGATGTTAAAGCATTGCTAATTCCCAGAACCTAGCAGTGTATCTATAATGTCATATGCCCTTAAATATGAATTTGCTAAATAATGAATTATGACAGTAGTTCCTTGTTTTCTGACTTTACTCTGAGAATGGCAATCCAGGTCAGTTAAAGAACCAGGCAGTAGTTTTAAAGTAATCATACAAATTTAATCTTTAAGTGATACAGTCCTTTCCAAGTACAACAAAGAACTCAGAAGTCACAAAAGAAAACGGTGGCATACCTGTTTTTATACCATATATAAAAACTTAAAGTAGTTGTAGATTACAAAACCCACAGCTTAAAAAGACAAAACAGAAATAAAAAAATACATTCAAGCTACATCAGACAAAGGCATAATAATAACATATGAAGGGCTCTGATAAATAAGAAAAAATAATCAGCCCATTAGAAAAATAGGAACATCATATGAACAGGAAAAAATAAGTTAAAATGGTTTGTAAACATATGATGATATGTTCAACTTCATTAATTAAAAGGATAAAAATTTAAAAAATAATGGGAATTATTTAGTTGTCCTATCATAAAGATAAAAAAATAATTATAATTTCAGCACAGGTAAGGTTGTGGGGAAATAAAATAAGCACATGCTACAAAAATGCTCTCATATATTTACAATCTATACATATATGAAGTTATTTATGATGGTATTATTTATAATAGCAAAAGATCAGAAACAACTGAAACGTATATCAAAAGAAGCTTGGTTAAATAAACTACGGTACAAACATACCATAAAATTGCATGCAGACACTGAAAAGAATGACAAAGCTAGGTAACCAAGTAACAAATGAGGGAGATTTTCATTTTACAGATGTATTCCAGTTAATAAAAAAAATCCAATTATAAAAAAGGAAAGGATTTGCACGCACACACACTTCATTAAAGAGGATATAAGGTGAGCAAATAAGCACATGAAATGGTATTCAACATCATAAGCCATTAAGGAAATTAAATTGAAAGCATGATGAGATAACACTACCTAGCTATTAGGATGGCTGAAATAAAAATTACTGAAAATACCAAGAGCTGTTGAGGATGCAGAGCAAGTAGAACTCTCACACATGGCTAATTCAGATGCAAAATGGTACAGGCACTCTGGAAAACAGTTTGGCAGTTTCTTATAAAGCTAAACACACATTTACCACAGGACTCAGCGATCTTGCTCCAGGTATACTACTCAGCAAGAAAAAGAAATGAAGAGCTTGGATAAATCTCCAAGGCATTAAACTGAGTGAAAAAAGTCAGTCTCAAAAGGTGGCATCCTATGTGATTTCATGTATATGACATCACCGAAAAGAAAAAAAGAAACAACAACAAACGATAGTGGCAGAGAATCAGTGGTACCAGGGGTCGGGGAAGAGGGAGGTGTGACTGCAAAGGGGTGGCAATAGGAACTTCTTTAGGGAGCTGACTTGTTCTGAACCCTGTCAGTGGTGGTCGCTATAGGAATCTAGGTATGTGCTACTCACAGAACTGTGTGCCAGAAAATAATTTTTCCTGTGTGCAAATTAAAAATAATTTTTAAAAAGATAAACTGTCATCACCAGTAATGATACCTTCCACTTCTCTGTCTAAGGGAGGAACGTCATCTCTCATGGAGAAATCCATAGCTGTCCCTGGAATGTCCATCAAGTCTTCATCACTGGAGCTGCTCCGGAAGCTACTAAAACTCCCCTGCTGAAAGCCTCTGTTATCCATGGCTCCTGTGCAGAAAGAAAAATAGGAGGCTTGTAACAATGACCTCCTAGCCCCTTACTTTTTCTTTTTTATTGTGGTAAATACACAGAACATAAAGTTTACTATTTGAACCATTTTCAAACATGCAATTCAGTAGCACTGAGTATATTCAAAATGTGCAACCACCACCACTATCCATTTCCAAAACTTTTTCATCATCCTAAACAGAAAGTCTATACACAGCAAAAAAAGTCTATCCCCCAGCCTCTGATGACCACTATTATACTTTTTGTCTCTATAGACTTGCCAATTCTAGATATTCCATATAAATGGAATCACAAAATATGTGGCTTTTTGTGTCTGGTTTCTTTCATTTAGAATAGTGTTTTCAATGTTTATCCATATTACAGCATGATTCAACACTTCACTAATTTTTATGGCTAAATAATATCCCATTGTATGAATAGATCACATTTTGTTTATCCATTCACCAGATGCCGGACATTTGAGTAGTTTCACCTTTTGGGTTGCCACTTAGTCTTATGTCTTCTTCCGTGCTCTTACTTAGTTAGACAATATAGACAAGCAAATTACTTAATATATTCATGCAAATTACTTAATATTTTCAGTTACCCTCTAGATGTAATGTACCTCTAGCCTTACCATGTAGTTGATGGCATTTTTTTCTTAAGAAAGCAGGATTTATTGAGAGGACAGAAAAGCTCTCACAGTGAGAGAGGACCCAAGGGGGCTGCCCGATGGCATTTTTTAAGAACCATTCAAATGAAGATAAAACCAAATGAGAGCATGTATACAAATATAATAAAAGTTTACAAGTAATCAACTGAAATAAAAACTAGACATCAGTATTGAGAAATGTGTTGGCCATTTGGGAATGGAAAAAACATGATCTTACTCTTCTGACTCTCTCAGAGCTCCTAACACAATGTACATGCATAGAAATACTAGATAATTGACACAGGGAAAAAAGAGGCATATTGTGCTATTCTTAAGAATTTAATGTTAAAGATGAAAAAATTTCTTCATCTCAAGTGTAAATCTTAAGATTATAAATTTTACTCAGAAAGTCTTAGTATACATATATATTTTTTTACGAGTCCCTCAATCTATCACCCAGGCTGGAGTGCAGTGGCATGATCATGGCTCACCACAGCCTCGACCTTCTGGGCTGAGGCCATTCTTCTGCCTCAGCCTCCCCAGTAGCTGAGACTACAGGTGCGTGCCACCATGCCCAGCTAATTTTATAATTTTTTTGTAGAGACAAGGTCTCACTATGTTGCCTAGGCTAGTGGTGAACTCCTGGGCTCAAGCAATCATCTTGTCTTGGCCTCCCAAAGTGCTGGGATCATAGGTGTGAGCCACCCTGCCTGGCTGATTTAAAAAAAAGAAAACCCTCAGCATTATGGCCACCTTTACTTTAATGAAGCCCTTCTCCCCCATTCTAAAATATGAAATTTTGGTCAGAAAGCAGAGCCAGCAACATTCTATTAGATTAGACAAATATTGTTCCTTTTCGGGATTCCAACTCTTTTAAGAAACTTCTTGTCCTAGGTTGTCATAATTAAGTGTGATGAATGTGGTAAGAATCAAATGGGATAAATTAAGCAATAGGCCTGAAAAATTGAAATCAGAGCAGATATTTTATTCTTTTTTATTTTTATTTTTTAAGTTGGAGTCTCACTCTGTCGCCCAGGCTGGAGTGCAGTGGCACACTCACGGCCACCACAGCCTCAGCCTTCCAAGTAGCTGGAACTACAGGCACGCGCCACCATGCCTGGCTAATCTTTTGATTTATTGAAAAGATGAGGTCTCACCAGTTGCCCAGACTGGTCTGGAACCCGCTTAGGCAATCCTTTCACCTCAGCCTCCCAAAGTGCTGAGATTATAGGTGTGAGCCATCACACCCAGCCCAGACAAAATTTTTTTTTTTTTTGAGTTGGAGTCTCACTCTGTCGCCCAGACTGGAGTGCAGTGGCCGCTCTCGGCCACCGCAGCCTCGACCTGCTGGGCTCTGGCGATCCTTCCGCCTCAGCCTTCCAAGTAGCTGGAACTACAGGCACGTGCTACAGATAAATATTTTAAACACTGACCATGAAGGAGAAAAAAAACAACTTTTGCCAGGCACTTATCAATTTCTAGGCACTGGGTTTTGTAATTAAAGTGAATTCTTTCATTTAACTTTTCCAACATGTCTATTGCTATGGCATTATCACTCCTGGTAGAGATGAGGAAGCTAAAGCTTAGAGAGGGCCAGGTGTGGTGGCTCAGCCTGTAACCCCAGCACTTTAGGAGGCTGAGATGAGAGGATTGCCTGAGCCTGGGGGTTCGAGACCAGCCTGGGCAACTTGGTGAGACCTCATCTCTACAATAAATCACAAACAAACAAACAAACAAAATTAGCTGGGCGTGGTGGCGTGCATCTGTAGTTCCAGCTACTTGGAAGGCTAAGGCGGAAGGATCATCTAAGCCCAGCAGGTCGAGGCTGCGGTGGCCATGTGCGTGCCACTGCACTCCAGCCTGAGTGGCAAGAGTGAGACTCCAACTCAAAAAAGCAAAATAAATAAATAAATAAAAATAATAAAGTTCAGAGAGGCTAAGTAACTTGCCCAGTTAGCGCTTTTTAATTGTTTGTTTGTTTTAAAGTTAAGTTCCAAATCACGTGCTTAATTTCACAACAACTCACTTATGATAAAGAGACCAACCTGACTGAAGTGTGACTGACATTTATGAATACCTTGTGGGATAGTGGAACAGACAGAAAAATTATGCTGGGTAGGGCAGAGGAGAGGAAACTTGGGAGGCAAAGATTTGGGAGTTAACAACATCAAGGTGATGGGAAACCAAGAGAACAGATATTCCAAGAGAAGCTTCCTGTATAAATGTTTGAGGTTATGGATATACAAATTACTCTAATTTGATCATTATGCAATGTATACTTGTCTCAAAACATTATATTATACCCTGTAATTTTGTACAACTACTATGTATCAATTAAAAATAAATTTTTTAAAAAATGCATTCTTAACATTCTTTAGTATGCAAAAGTAGCTTGAAACCTGTGCAGATATGAACTAAACAATAGGTTACTCTGAAACACTGCCATGCTTATGTGATGATATATGGTCAAGTAGGGAAGAGGACAAAGTTATCCCACTGTACTAAAAATGTACACAATTATTGATCATAGAACCATTTCCTCAGCTACAAAAGCTAACCTTGCTGTGTGGCTCACATAGGTGCTGGGATACTATGCTGGGAAGCCATGTTTTGCAGCCTCAGCAGAGCTCTCTTAGTACTCACCAGTCCATCTGTGCTGTACTTTTCCCCCTTCTCCATTCTGCCTCCTTTACTCCCTTACTAATGCACTTACACCAAATTCTCTGTCTCAACTTCTTCTTTGGACCAGGACCTAACACAGGATTGGTAGCAGGTTTTTACTATTACTAACAACACATAGGAAATCCTGACACTCTGTCTTCCCTCCTATCATCCAGAAAAACGTACTTTTCCTCTCCATTTAAGAAAAAACAATCTTTAATTCATTCTGTTTTGATGTTGGTCAAATTATTAAGAGTGCATCCAAGAGCATCTTTACTTTGTGATTTGCAACATGTACTGGTTCGGATAAACTCAGTCCTTTTTACTTAATTCTATAGTGTGCCGGGCTCGGTGCTTAGCCTGTAATGCCAGCACTTTGGGAGGCCGAGGGGAGTGGATTGCCTGCACCCACGGCATTGAGACCCGCCCGGGCAACTTGGCGAGCCCTCATCTCTACAATAAATCAAAAACTAGCCAGGCGTGGTAGCGCGTGCCTGTAGTTCCCACTACTTGGAAGGCTGAGGTGGAAGGATCGCCGGAGCCCAGCAGGTCGAGGCTGCGGTGACTGGGAGCGTGCCACTGCACTCCAGTCTGGGTGACAGAGTGAGACTCCAACTCAAAAAAAAAGAAATCCTATAGTGAATTTGCAACACTTGGCAAGGACAAGACTAGCAAACACTGCTGGGCAGTATTCAAATAACAGAACATTTGGCTCTCCTAAGCAAGGTTAGTAGCATTACACAGAACCACATGACAAAACTGCCAGCTTTTTTTTCACTTCTAAAACCTGTTATTTCCTGAAACATCACTCAAAGGATCTGTGTAAAGTATACTATGCTTATAAACTTATTCCTATTTATCTTATTTGAAGAATGATTCACTGTTAGCAGCAGACAGAGCCTTGAACATCCACGTATAACATGCAACAGCTATAACCAAGGCTAACTGAATCAGATCATGACTTTCTTATAAGTTCCTGGCCCCCTTCCTGGAAATGTTGACCTTAACCTTTGGCTCTGTATATGTTTTCTGCTCTTGCTTTAAACTTGACATCAGTGGATTCCTTCAAACCAGATATGTTTCTATGTTGATTGCTGATTTTTTCCCACTTTCCCAATTTCTCATCTGATTTTTTGAGAGGATTCAAAGTTTGGAAAATCATAAACTTCCTGAAAAGTGCTGGAAGGAATATCCACATGAAATTGCTACCTGGAACAGATCCTCAGTCTTTTCTTGAGGTTCATAATCTTGACACTCTTGAAGATTATAGGCCAGTTGTTTTGTAGACAATATCTCAATTTTGGTTTGTCTGATGTTTCCCCATGAACAGACTCAGGTTATGCATCTTCGACAAGAATATCAGATAAGTGATGCTGTGTTCTTCTATGCATTCTGTCAGAGGGCAACATGCATTTTATTTGCCCCGTTAATGATGATATTTGTTTAATCACCTGGTAAAAGTGGTGCCTTCCAGGCCTTTCCACTGCTAATATATTATTTGTCTCTTTGTCATAGTGATTATTTTATAATGAGGTACTTTGACACTAAGTGGATAAACCATTTCCTATAAAACATTTCATTTATTCAATCATTTATTTATCTCTCTATATAAAACTTGTTTCACTCAGTGGGTTATAATTCAGTGCTATCATGATTTTCATTTTCAAATTTTCCAAAATTTGGCCAATGGGAACCTCTTTAAGCTTGATGGTGTCTATGTCCATCAAGTTTTGAGAATTCCAATTTCTGTCACAAAAGATATTCTAGACTCATCTTGTACTTTCATATTCTATTCCTGAAATCAGTCATTTCTTCAAGGAACCCTGAGTCCTTTTAGTTGGGAATGGTATTTAGAAGCCATGATCTCATTGTTCATTGCAATTGGGGTGTTGCTGCTTCTACACTAAGTGGACATAGGTAGGGAACACACACACAAATACATACATTTTCACATCCATCTATATATATTGGCAACATGTATATTTTATATATGTGCATATTTATGCTTATATTATTTTTAAAAACCCATAGGTTCTCTCTGATACCTCTGCTTCCAATCCAACATAACGGGGTTCAACGTAGTTTCTTCCCTTCCTATATTTGTGCTTCCTTTATTGATAATGAGAAATATGAATCCTACTACCTTTTTTATTTTTTAATTAATTGAGCAATCCCATGTATTTAACCAATTTCGTATCTCCTCCTCAACTCTTCCCTGCACAGATGATCTCCTCATACCTATCAGGTTGACTCACAAAACTGAGCACTACCCCATGTAGATGCCCACTTTTCCCTGCTCAGGCTCAGACACCTACAGCAGGCCATATCTCTAAGTGAAGTCTAGACGCCATCTTCAAAGTGCTTAAACTCTAGTATCCAAAGCAAAGTTATCCATCTGAGTGGGTGCCCTTCTCATATCACTTGGGCTTTGACTCCTTAAGCAAGGTCACCTACATGCACAGAAGTCCTCTTCAAACAAACAAAATAAATTTAAAAAAAAAACAAATTTGTTCTGGACCTTAGCTCCCACCTGACTTAGATAACAGATGCTTCCCAGCCTTAATCTAATTTACTTTCTTTCATCCTTGTAAGGAAACCTACTATCTTTAACTCTCATCTCTCCCTCCAGCTTCAGTCATGAATTCCCAGGAACTCTACTTGACCTTTTATTGCTACTTCAAGTTCAACAGAAGGAAAATGAAAAAAATAGTGAAAACATTATACACAAATATAAAATCCAAACATGACATGCTCCTTACCCTCACCCCCACATAAAGTTTTCTTTTTAAATGCTGGCAGCATCAGAGTTAATATTTACAGTTAATGTTTGTCTACCTCTGGGATTTACTACATTTGACGAACTTACAAGAAGCACTCAATCTCATGAGTAGGCACTCCAGATTTCTAGAAATCTTAGCTGAAAACAAGCACCATTTTAGCTAATGATAATATCCGAGGCTAATAGAGTAGCACATTTCAGGAGGTTTTCTTTCAGTGTAAATTTATTAAATGTCTATGAGTCCCATATGGTGACTAGCACTGAAAGAAAGCAAGAAAATTTGTAAAGTGATACAGAATTCCCTTCCCTCTCTCCCTACTAGTCATGTATTTCATTCAGAAAGTGATTTAAAATACATGGTTCCAGCAACTCTATACAAATCATAGTAAGAAAAAGTATGGGGCATTCCAAAATAATTTATGTTTGGCCTTGGAATGAATATGTCCTGTAGTCATAGTTTCAGATGAGTGTACCTATTGCTCTGGAAATTCATTAAAACAAAATAATGATACTACAAGATGAAGACCAAACAAAGTTGAAAAACTTGGTTTCCCCATAGAGATCTTACAAGCGCCATCCTGTAACCAAATGACACAGAACAATCCCGCTAAATTGAGTAGCCTCATTATCATTTCAAATACTTCCTAGAGCAGCTATCTGGCTCACTGTATGGATTATAAAGTGTCCTCCTAATAAATGCATAGAAAAGAAAGAATGAACTAAAGAAAATTATAAGCTGGGCTCGGTGGCTCAGCCTGTAATCCCGCGCCTTTGGGAGGTTGAGGTGAGTGGATTGCCTGAGCCCGCGCGTTCGAGACCCGCCTGAGCAAGCGAGACCTCATCTCTACAATAAATTTTAAAAAAAATTAGCCGGGCATGGTAGC
>CAUYQG010258003.1:0-11739 GCA_963574415.1 Tarsius wallacei
CTTGGAAGGCTGAGGCAGAAGGATCTCCGGAGCCCAGCAGGTCAAGGCTGCGGTGGCCGGGAGCGGAGTGAGACTCCAACTCAAAAAAAAAAAAAAAAAGAACTCTGGAGTTGGGCACAGTGGCTCACACCTATACTCCCAGTGCTTTGGGAGGCTGAGGTGGGAGGATCACTGGATGCCAGGAGTTTGAGATCAGCCTGGGCAATATAACAAGACCCCATCTCTACAAAGAAAATTTTTTTTTTTTTTTCAGTTGGAGTCTCACTCTGTCACCCAGACTGGAGTGCAGTGGCCGCTCCTGGTCACTGTAGCCTCGACCTGCTGGGCTCCGACGATCCTTCCGCCTCAGCCTTTCAAGTAGCTGGAACTACAGGCGTGCGCTATCACACCCGGCTAATTTTTTTGATTTATTGTAGAGATGAGGTCTCGCCAAGTTGCCCAGGAGGATCTCGAACCCACGGGCTCAGGCAATCCACTCACCTCAGCCTTCCAAGGCACGGGATTACAGGCTGAGCCACCGCGCCCGGCTCAAAAATTTTTTTTTTAAATGAGCTGGGCATGGTGGCAAGTAGTCCCAGCTACTTGGGAGGCTGAGGCAGGAAGATCACTTGAGCCCAGGAGTTGGAGGTTGCAGTGAGCTATGATCACACCACAGCACAGCCTGGACTACAGAGCAAGACCTTGTCTCTAAAAAATAAAATAAATAGAAAAGGTTGGGCATGATGGCTCATGCCTCTAATCCCAGTGCTGTGGGAGGCCAAGGCAGGAGGATCACTTGAGACCAACAGTTCAAGACCAGCATGAGCAACATAGAGAGACCCTGTTTAACAAAAAATTAAAATATTAGCCAGGTGTGGTAGTGTGCACTTGTAGTCCTAGCTACTCGGGAGGCTGAGGCAGGAGGATCTCTTGAGTCCAGGAGCTTGAGGCTACAGTGAGCTATGATCATGCCATTGCACTGAGTCAGTCAGCCTGAGTGACAGACTAAGATCCTGTGTGTAAAAAAAAAACCCAATAATTTTAAAAATTAATAATAGAAACAAATAAGACAAGACACAGTGGCTCAAGCCTGTAATCCCAGCATTTTGGGAGGTGGAGGCCAGAGGATTGCCTGAGCCCAGGGTTCAAGACTAGCCTGGGCAACTTGGCAAGACCTCATCTCTACAAAAAATCAAAAAATTGCCGGGCATGGTGGCACGTGCCTGTCGTTCCAGCTACTTGGACAGCTGAGGCAGAAAGATCGTCTAAGCCCAGCAGGTTGAGGCTGTGATGGCCATGAATATGCCACTGCGCTCCAGCCTGGGCGACAGTGAGACTATGACTCAAAACAAACAAACAAACAAACAAACAAACAAATAAATAGAACTCTGACTCATAATCTGCAGCAAACAGCACAGAAAACCAACATGTGATCTACAGTAACCAGCCCAGGAAGCCAGCCTGCTATCTACAAGCTACCTATCTATCAGACTGGTGGGAACTCAGACTACTATCTCTAGGAAACCAAATAATAACCCTGTGACAATTAGCCCTGGGCTAAGTGCAATGGCTTATGCTTGTAATTCCAGTGCTTTGGGAGGACGAGAAAAGAGGATTGCTTGAACCCAGGAGTTCAGTCCAGCCTAGGCAACATAGCAAGACCACATCTCTACAACAATTTTTTAAAAATTAGCCAGATGTGGTGGTGTGTGGCTATAGTCCCAGCTACTCAGGAGTCTGAGATGAAAGGATCTTCTCAGCCCAGCAGGTCGAGGCTGCAATGAGCCATGATCGTGCCACTGTACTCTAGCCTGGGCCCAGAATGAGATCCCCAACTCAAAAAAAAAAAGCCCCAAATAACCAGGACTTGATTAAATTTCCTAACTTTTGTCCCTACTTCCAACTAGAGAAAGCCAAATGTGTTCCCTAACCAATCACACTGGATATTCTGTTTCTACTGAGCCCACCTCCAGCTTCCTCATGCCAACAATCTTCAATCAGGGTATTCTTTTTTTTTTTTTGAGTTGGAGTCTCACTCCGTTGCCCAGACTGGAGTGCAGTGGCCACTCCCAGCCACCGCAGCCTTGACCTGCTGGGCTCTAGCGATCCTTCCGCCTCAGCCTTCCAAGTAGCTGGAACTACAGGTGTGCGCGACCAGGCCCGGCTAATTTTTTGATTTATTGGGTCTCGAACCCGCGGGCTCAGGCAATCCACTCACCTCAGCCTCCCAAGGCATGGGATTACAGGCTGAGTCACTGAGCCTGGCTCAATCAGGGTCTTCTTAAGGCCATCTCTCTTTTTTTTTTTTTTTTTTCACTATAAAATTTTCCCACTCCTGGCTGGGTATGGCAGCTCACACCTATAGTCCCAGCACTTTGGAAGGCCAAGCCAGGAGGATTGCTTGAGACCAGGAGCTGGAGACCAGCCTAGGCAAAACAGCCAAGCCTCATCACTATAAAAAAAAATTAGCTAATTGTGGTGACTCGTGCCCAGAGTCCCAGTTACCTGGGAGGCTGAGGCAGAAGGATCGCCTGAGTCCAGATGGCTGGGGCTTCAGTGAGCCATGATTGTGCCACTGCACTCCAGCCTGGGTGACAGAGCGAGACTCTGATTCAAAACAAAAACAAAACCAAAGCAAAACAAAACCACTTTCCCAATCCTCTGCCTACCCTGACTTTTTGCCAAAATGTAAGTGGTGGTGGCTGACTCCCTTGTTCTACAAAGCTCTGAATGAACAGCCTTTATTAGTTCTCAGTTGGTTGGTCTTCATTTTCATGTGTTACAAACCACTCTGAACATGAGGGCTTAAAAAAAAACATGACCTCATGACTCCACAAATAGGCTCAGCAGGGTGGCTCTTCTACTGCTCTTACTTGAGGTGTCTCATATGGTTGCAGTCAGATGAAGGCAGGAGCTGGAGTCATCTAGGGCCTGAACTAAGATGTTGGACACCTGAGCTTCTTTCCTTCTTCATGTGGACTTGGGGCTTCTCCCCTCAATGTGGTCTCACACATCATTTCTCTTACATAGTGGCTCAGAGTTCCCACAACCATAAAAGTGAAACTGGTGGCCTTCTTCAGACTTAGGACCAGAATAGGCACAGCTTCATTTGCACTGCATTCCACTAGATAAATCCAGTCGCAGACCCAGGCCAGATTTCACGTGAGAAGGGGCCCTCGAGGACACAGATGGAGGAGAATCGGGGCCACCTTTAGAGATCAGCCATGATCCATCTTTCTTCCCCACTGACACTGCATTCTTGGTCTCTGTGCCCTCGGCATCTCTCAGGAGGCCTGACTGAGTCAGTGCTCAACAATGCTTGACAATTGACAATCAACGGAATGCCGGGAGAGTGGATCTGGCAGATGGACAGAAGGACTCCACACTGGCTTCCCTGGCCCTAGGCCCCTTCCACCATGTTTAGTTCACATAAACACTGCTCTCTGCTGCTTAACACTCCTCTATTTTTAAACCTCTCAAGCAGTGAGTGGTGCTTAACATTTTTGAATCAGGGACCCCTTAAGGAATCTCATGAAAGCTGTAGGAGACCCTGTCTCTACAGAAGTGAGCCCACACATAATCACTCACAAATTTGCAGCATACTAATGACAACTGCCCTTGACTGAGACCTTACCATGTGCCAAAGACTGTGGAAGCACCTGACCTGTTACCTCAAACGTACTGCAAGGTAGATACCACCATTTAGTTTTGTTTTATAGATGAGAAAGCTGAAGCTCAAAGAGGTGAAGGAATAAGTGGAAAGTGGCAGAGCTGGGACTCCGAGTAGGAAGGTCTGACCACAAAGCCCATGCGCTCCCAAACACTGCACCATACAGTTTGGGGCATGCTCTGAAGCCCACCTGCGAACCCCAGGTGAAGCATTCCCTCTCTAAGCACTCCCAAATTCTCACTTCCTGATCTAAACACCCTACCCGGCTCTAAGGCCCTGAGTGAGCCAGCACCACTCTGTGCTCCCCCTGGATTTCTGGCTACTCAGAACACATCTACTGTTCCCTTCAGCCTGGTCATCCCTGTCCCTCTGGCTTTGCAGCCCCTCCCCTGAAATGCCCTCTCTACCCTCTGTCTTCCCCCCAAGATCAAGCTCCCTCCCCCACGGAGCGTTCAGTAGCCTGCCCAGGCTACCACCTGCTTCTTCTCTCTCCTGCATAGGGCGTGCACCATTTCCCAAGTGTTAACCTCCTGACTCAAGAGTAGAGACCCGTCCTCTGCATCTTTTTCACCCTTCCAGACAGGCACCCGTGGAAACACTAACTGTTCATGGGCTCCTCCCCTGACCTGTTTTCTATGTGACTCTCGTGGTTCCTAAACCCTCAAGCCCAAAGGCTAAATGAGACGCCAGAGGGGACCAGGCCAGAAAGGAACTGGCTGGACCTAGTCTTGTGTCCTTTATGCAGAGAAGCAGCAGCTGAAATGAGATGCAGTTTCAGAACCAAGCCCAGAGTCCTACCCCCACCTACTGCTCCAACAGGGATATCAGGTGTCATCTGTTTCCCTCTTTTGCATTCTCAGGGGACACCATGTTGCAATGAAATCTGCAGCTGGTTTGTTTCCTGATAATAATAAATAAAGACTAAAAACAATGGGCATGTATCAGTAGGATGAGCAACTTCTATGGAAAGTCAAAGGACAGAAGAAATACCAGCTTCTTGAGTACCAAGAGACCCTTCTTCCCAGGTGCCCCCACCCAAACCAGGCCACCTGTCAGCAGTGCCCAACTTAGGGATAGAAAGCAGAAAGCAGGGTGTGAGGCTGCCATTGGTCCAAGAACGAAGGTGACTGACCAGTCCCACTACCACCATTTCTGTCTCTGAGGACTGGCCCCAGCTCCTCATGCCATCTTGAAGGTGGAGGGCTGGACTAAGCACTTCTCATACAATGTTACATTTAGTTCTCACTAGAACCACACAAGCATGCTGTTTAATAATAAAACTCAGCCAGGCATGGTGGCTCATGCTTGTAATCCCAGCACTTTGGGAGACCAAGGCTGGAAGATTGCTTGAGGTCAGGAGTTCCAGACAAACCTGGGCAACATAGTGAGATCCCATCACTACAAAAAACTATTAATAATAACAAATCTCCATTTTACAGGGGAGAGAACCAAAAGTTAGAGAGGTAAATGACTTGCCTAGGGTTGCTGTGGCAGTTTAGTGTCATTAGGCAATTTAAGGAGTGTTTAATAAAGGGACAATTGACAAAGCAGTGGGCAGGACCTAGAAAATCCACATAGATAGTGAATAACAGGCAGAAAAACCCTGGGCCTGAAGAAACCGGAAATGAGAACCCAAACAGAGAAGCCATGTGGAGATGGCCCCCAACCAGAGCGAGACATTTGGTCAGGGATGGCACCAGCCTGTAGAGAGAGGGAATAGATACCAGCAGTCATGTTCCCTTTCCTCTGCTCACCTGCCAGTGCCTTCCATTGGCTGAGCTTGAAGGCAGCAGACAGAGCCCACTGGTGTCACCAGTACAGGTCAGCCTCCCAGGCACGGTGGAGGGAACACATGGAAGTCCTGGCACCTTAACCATCTGGGAAGGGGCAAGCCTGCATCCAAACTAGGCATGCCTGAGTAGCCCTCCCACCCCCATCTATCCATGGGATAGAACCCAGAGAGGCCCAGAGGGGACTGTGCACAAGCCTGGGACCCCCACTACCCTGAGTGCTGGCACCCTGGCAACCCCAAGCATGGTGGTCTAACTTCTACCTTGTTCACTACACAATTCTAACCCCCAAATGGACTTTCTGGTTCTTAGAGAAGACTTGACACAGGAGGTCGAGGAACAGAGGGAAGCTGTTGTCCTGCAACTCACCTAAGAGCCTCTTATTTGCCTAAAGCCTAAAAGGCTCCAAGCACCCACACAGAAACTAGTGTCTCCCACCCCGACTGGCCTCCAGCTTCGGGTAGAGAAAGGTTTTCAGCGAAAATGTGAGCTGAGATTCCACAGTTCAGAGCATCAGCAGAAAGGATAGCCCCTGTGGGGGCAGAGGGACTAGGCTGTACCCCTGTGACAGGAGGCTCAAGGCAACCTAACTTCACATCATCTCTCCGGACTCTGTGCCATTTGTAGATTTATTAAATCGAGAGCCAATTCTGACACAGTTTCTTTCAAGCAGATCTACTTTGCAGGTGTACGAAATTTATTTGAGATAAAGAAAACCATTACAGAGAGAGCACAATCTTCAAAGCCCACCTCTGAGACCAGAAGAAATAAAAACAGTAGCCCGTACAAATGTGCAATTAAGTTTCCAAATACTTGGGAGCCATGAGAAACACCATCCCCGCAGAGAGCAGGTCTTTAAGGCAATTTTCTTGAACTCTATTCAGCACTCACTCAAAATGCCTTTTAAAAATAACATATGATTTTCCTCCCTCTCCAAATGTGCCCTTGTTCTTTCTCTTCCAGGTAAGAATGAGCCAGTTCTGGAGTGAGAAATAGTCACTCATTTTGATAGGGAATGATGGACTATTTTTCCAGAAGGGCAGATAATACAGCCAAACAAACATCCTGGTACAGGAGTCTTACTAGGGGTGAGGAGGCCCAGGGGCAGGGAATTGGCCCCAGGAGTCTTCACCCATCTGTAGAAGCCCATGGTTGCTGAGACCAGACTCGGCTCAGAGGAGGTGTCTGCCTATAGTCTAGGGGTTCAACAAATGCCCACTTTTCCCAGGTGGAGATTTGATTCCCTGTGAGGGAGAGAAGGCTCAGTTTCACAAGAAGATTTGCTAAGTATGAAAGATTCTTCTAGCCAGGCGCGGTGGCTCAAACCTGTAATCCTAGCACTTTGGGAGGCAGAGGCAAGAGAATTGCCTGAGCTCAGAGGTTCAAGACCAGCCTGAGTAGCACAGCAAGATCTCATCTCTAGAATAAATTTTAAAAAATTAGCTGGGTATGGTGGCACATGTCTGTGGTTTCAGCTACTAGGAAGTCTGAGGCAGAAGGATCACCTGAGTCCAGTAGGTCGAGACTGTGGTGGCCATGACCATGCCACTGCACTCCAGCCTGGGTGACAGAGTGAGACTCTGACTCAAAAAAAAAAAAAAAAGGGTTCTTCTCTCTGCATGAGGCTGAGGGAGCTGCAGAGAGATGTTAGGTAGTGTTAGTGCTGCAAAGGGAAAAAGGACCCACCCACATCCTGGCCCTGCCACTCAATAGCAGTGTGACTTTGGGCAGTTGGCTTGGCTTCCCTGCGCCTCAAATGAGATACTTCCCAAGGCTGTTG
This sequence comes from Tarsius wallacei, assembly GCA_963574415.1. Lineage (NCBI taxonomy): Eukaryota > Metazoa > Chordata > Mammalia > Primates > Tarsiidae > Tarsius > Tarsius wallacei. The sequence continues at coordinate 7,220 of CAUYQG010258003.1, forward strand.
GAATGGAGGGTGTCCAGTTGTTCTGTGAGTGTACCTAGCAAGTTATATTCCCTGAGGCCAGGGGATAACTAATGCAGCTGAGGCTCAAATCATTGCCCCAATCCTGGAAAAGGGCCACTACCCAGGCCCCAGGGTAAGGAGCAAGGAGTTACACCATGCAGGGAGACAGCACAGACCATGATGAAAAGCACAGCCTTTGGGTGAAACTCAGCTTTGACTCTCAGCTCATCGTTTAGTATCTACGTACCCCTGGCCAAAGTCCTTAGGTTCTTCTCTGAATCCCAGTTTCCCCATCTGTGAAATGGGAACATTAATAATGAGATTAAATGAGCTAATCCATGTAAAGTGCTTAGCTAATGCCTGCCGCAGATTAACTGCTTAATAAACAGTTATCTTATTATTATGGCCTTCTCAGATCAGACTCCATATGCTACAATTTAATAATGTTTTGTTTCTTTGTATTTATTTTTGTAGTTACTTTCTATTTATGGCAAGTGATACTGAGTCTCCATTTAAAGTGTTATCAAGTTTCCTTTTTAAATTCATTTATCTAATCTAAAGTGGGTCAATCTACAGAAAAAAAAATAAATGCAAAAATAGTGCAGGTGGTGCTCAGATTTGGGTGAGACACTGGGAAGGTATGAGGCAGAGACTAAAGTTTAGGGAACACTCAGGTGTGTAAAACCAGAGGGCAGACCCAAGATGTGCCCCACACCCATCATGGGGCCATCGCAGGGCTGTTGTGAGGCCAGGAACTTTTTGGTGACCCTGATGACCTTTGAGCCTGCCCCCCCCCCCCCCCGCCTTGGGGGTTCTCCCTGGATCCACCATCTTGTATCTGGAGGAAGTCGTCAGCTCTCCTGAGGATGACTTTCCTCAAATGAGGGAGTCGTGGAGAGCCGCCCAAAGCCCCTTGCATGCTTGCCTCCGGGTGTCTGGGACGCAGGAACCAACCGCTGCGCCGGGAACCCTGGAGGAGACGAGTCTGGCTACAGCCAGCTGGGCCGAGGGCTAGGGACTGGGGAGAGGGTGAAGGTGGGGCGGGGGTCTCTGTGAGTAGACAAACCAATCGCCATCCTTCCACAACTTCTAAGGAGCGACTCGGGGGCAGCCAACAAATGAAAGCACCACCCTGGCTCTCTCCGAGGTGTTACAACTCTGTCCCAGTTGCCTGGCAACCGTGCAGGTGTGCGATAGGGCGAGCGGCGCTCCCAGGGAGCCAACCAGCGCCCGCGGGCCGGCCCAGGTGGGAGCAGGCGAGGCGCGGCCTGCATCCCGCAGCCCGCACCCCGCATCCGCTCGCGCATCCGCAGCCCGCCTGCCGCCCCTCCTCCTGCCCCTCGGGGGAGGCACCGCCATCGCCTGTGGGGTTGAGTTTGGGGCGGCCGCCAGGTCCTGCTGGGCTGCGTTTACCCCCCACCGTGCTGCTCCCTCCTCTGCAGTCTCCAGGCGGCGGTTCACTGGCTTTGAGATCAGTGCCCAGGAGCCCTGGCCGGTGCCAGCCGGCCTCCTGGACCCCCACCCCCGGCCCAAACCTAGGCTTTCAGAGGAACACAGAATGGGGAGGGGTGGCACCCCCCTCTCTAGGATCTGGGCTCCTCTTTGGCACATAAATACATTTCCTTCTGTCCCCAGAGAAGGGACGAATGGAGCAGAAGCCTTCAGTGGAGAGATCTGGCGGACTCCGCAAAGGCCATCCAGGCGGAAGCATCCAGGTTGGTTCTGCAGAGGCCTCCCAGCAACAGCAGCCAAGAATAGTGGCTAAGAGCTCTTGCTTGGAATTACGCCTGCGTGTGGATTCCAGCTGGTGGCTGACTGGCTGTGTAACCTTGAGCTCGTCTCTTAACCTCTCAGTTTGCTCATCCGAAAAATGGGGGGGGGGGGCAGGACCCTCTTAATAGGGCTGCTGTGGGGATTGAGGTAATACTTATAAAACATTTAGCATGGTGCATAGCAAATACTTAGCCCTTGATTAATTTCAGAAAAATAAACAGTTCCACTGAGATCTGGAAGCTGTTGCCACAGGACACAAGTCACAAAGTTGCTGGGGAGACTCCCACCACAGTGTTCCAAGTTCCCCATTCCACCCTACTTCCAGTAACCTGTGCAGGTAGCCTCTCAGAGGTGGGACCCCATGAAGGGTGGTGGGCTACCCGGCTTCTCCACATGATGGCTGTGCCCAGCCAGCAGAAGGTGTGGTCCTTCCAAGGGGGAGGAGCTGCCATGGCCCATGGGGTTGAGTTTGGGGCAGCTTATGTGGTTCATAAGCATGATGATTGGGTTTTCACAGGATTGCTGCCTCCTGGCATTTACAACAATCCTAAAGAAATGCTGAGTGAGGGGGTCAGTGCCTCACTCAGGGTCTTGCATAGCTCACTCCACCCTCTCCCTCTAAAGTAGGATTTCTGGAGGGTCCTCATCATCCTGCACTAAGCTCTCTGCCTTCCCAGAGCAATCCTTGCTCACCTACAATTCAGCAGGCACAGCTCCCCAAGAAAGAAAAGGGGGAAACAGGCCAGCCGACTCCAGCCCTTTGCCCAACGGGACAGCCTTCTCTTTGGAGAGCACCTCCCCATCCCCTCCCTCCTTCTCCGCCCTTGACTTCCACTTACTGCCAGGCAGGCAGGCCAAGCGTGAAAGTGCTCGTGCCGGGAAGTGTGCTGAGAAGGAAATCTCTGTGACTGAAGCAAACCCCATCCAACCCTCTGGGAGGCTCCTGGGAAGTCATGCTGAACCCTAGGGGCTGAAGGCTCAGACTCTGTCCCACACACCCTGACCCGGGGGGATCTCAAAATCCCTGTACTCCAAGTCTACTTGGCTCAGATGTGTTTTCTTAAAAAGATTAATTCCAATTCCACAGAATCCCAGGCAGCCTTTGACATCGATGTTTACATGGGGCTTTTAAAAGCTTCTGCTGTTCAGTGGAAAGTCAACATATTAACATGTTAACAGTGGTGCTTGACTCTGCAGTGGGTATTTGGACACCCCTCCTCCACCACTATTTCTTTGTTGTTTTTTATACTTTTCAAATTTTCCACAGATAACATATATTACTTTTATAGTAAAAATAAAAATAAACAAACATAAAGGTTCATTAGTGGGCCTGCTCAGCAACCTGTTTATATCCTTATCAAAAGTGGAGCAGAGTCTCCCAGGGGGCCAAAACTGGCCCCTTTCCCTGGCTGCTTCCTGGAGCCACACTGGGCAGGGAAAGCAGGGAGGCACTGATGGGATAAAGTGCTGCAGACGAGGCCCTTATGACTCCTCAGGGAGTGACTGTAGTCATAGTGGGCAGCAAGAGGCCAGCAGCATCCTGGGAGCCACCTGTCCAGGGCACTGGCCAGAAATTGCCATGTTATGAGGCCTAGAAATAAAGCTGACTCCATCTTGGTATTTTTTATTTGCTCAGTTCTATCTTTCCAGAGACTTTAGGGAAATGGGAGTGGTGGGGCTGTCCCTTCCCCACTCATATCCTGCAGCTGCCTCATGTGAGATTGCTGGACCTGACCCATTGCTGGACCTGACCCACCCTGACCAGCCACACACAAGTCACAGCCGCCTTCCAGCTCAGCCTGCTCCTGCCTGAGCTGTGGCCAGCGCTGCCCGTGGACATTGCCCTGAGAGCTCTGTCTATGTCTAGCCTTGACCAATCTTCTACCAGGCAGCTGTAGAACCTGCCAGGAAAGAAGACTCAGCAGGATCCAGAGAGGAAAGGGTGTAAACTCTAAGAGGCAGGATGGCTCTTCCAAAATAAAAACTGAGAATTTTACAGGTGTTGACCTCAGGGTCAGCACTGCATGTGTAAAATCCACAACCTTCCCAATAACTCACTAAAGTGAGTGTTACAAGTAGAAAGAGCAGGCTGGGCGCAGCGGCTCATGCCTATAATCCCAGCACTTTGAAAGGCCAAGGTGGGAGGATTGCTTGAGCCCAGGAGTTTGAGACCAGCCTGAGCCATACAGCAAAACCTTGACTCTACAACAAAATTAAAAATATTAGCCAGATGTGGTGATGTGCACCTGGAGTCTCAGCTACTTGGGATGCTGAGGTGGGAGGATCACCTAAGCCCAGGAGGTCGAGGCTTCGGTGAGCCAGAATCGCACCACTGCACTCCAGCTTGGGCAACAGTGAGGCCCCAACTCGAAAAAAAAAAAAAAAAAAAAAAAGGTAGAAAGAGCCAAATCCAGGTCCTCTGTCATCAGCCTCTCGCTCACAACATCTTTCCCAGCATCATATTCCTAGGGCACTGCCTGACACAGTTGGTACCCAACAAACACAGGCACATATCATTTAATGACAGGTATACATTGTAAGAAATGCATTGTTAGGTGATTTTGTCATTGTGCAAATGTCGTATGTGCATTCACACAAACTGAGACGGTAGCGCCTACTACACTGTACTGCTCTTAGGCTATAAACCTGAACAGCATGTTACGGTACTGAATACTGTATGCAATTGTAACACAGTGATGAGTACTTGTGTATCTAATTTGTGTATCTAAAAGGAACACTAAAAACAT
>CAUYQG010258005.1:0-15705 GCA_963574415.1 Tarsius wallacei
TCCTTTGGCTATATACCTCTGAACTGTTTTAAGAAAGAGTGATAAACTTCTATCACATTTTAACTTCTTTTTTCTTTTTTTCTGATTTGGGGTTTCACTCTCTCACCCAGGCTGGAGGGCAGTAGCACACTCCCAGCCACCACAGCCTTGAACTGCTGGGCTCAGGCAACTCTTCCGCCTCAGCCTTCCGAGTAACTGGAACTACAGGCACATGGCACCATGCCCAGCTAATTTTTTTTTATTTATTGTAGAGATGAGGTCTCACCAGGTTGCCCAGGCTGCTCTCAACCCCGTGGGCTCAGGCAATCCTCTCACCTCGGCCTCCCAAAGTACTGGGATTACAGGCTTGAGCCACCGCACCAGGCCTGGCTGTGCTAGTTTCACTTGAGAAAATATACTTCCCAGAATAATACCATATTACTCAGACACTTTACCCCATATTACTGACTACTTCACCTGCAGCGGCACATGACGATAGCTTCTAGAATGCTGACAACACAGGAATAAATACCCTGGGGAAGAGACACCCTCACCCTATGGGTAAGGGAGTCAACTGATAAATGTCTCAGCCTACTGATAGGTGATTTTAAGGTGAGCTGTTTGGAGAATCCTCAATGGGATGTGACCACAGCATTACCCACACATTGTTGCATCCTTTATTACCTTATCTCACTTGCTTCTGCCTCTTAGGGATGACTTTCCCAAAACATTAACTGCATCCAAGTCCTTGCCTCAAATTATGCTTTGAGGGTAACCCAAAGTAACAAAACAAAAAGCTTAGGGCTTGTGGTTCATGCCTGTAATCCCAGCACTTTGGGAGGCCAAGGTGAGAGGACTGCTTGAGCCCAGGAGTTCAAGAACAAGCCTGAGCAACACAACAAGACCTCGTCTCTACAAAATATCAAATAAATTAGCTAGGCATGGTGACACACACCCGTCGTCTCAGGTAGTTGAGAGTCTGAGGGAGAAGGTTGGTCCGAGCACAGAAAGTCAAGGCTGAGGTGAACCTTGATCATGCCACTATACTCCAGCCTGGGTGAGACAGTGAAACCCCAAATCAGAAAAAAAGAAAAAAGAAGTTAAAATGTGATAGAAGTTTATCACTCTTTCTTAAAACAGTTCAGAGGTATATAGCCAAAGGATGATACAGTGGCTCTGTTATCCTCGACATGTGGCTTCTTTATCCCATTGCAGGATGGTCCAGTTTGGTTGCTCTACCTCTCACCATTTCCTAGCCTGTGGTAAAGGGGGAAAAGCAAAGAGTACACGAGACCATTCCTTTTAAGGGCACATCCAAGAAGTGGTGCACAGCACTCCTGGATCTTTGGTCATGACCTAGTCACACGGCTGTTCTTAGATACAACGGTGGCTGTGAAATGCAGTCTCTATTTGGCAATCATGTACCCAGGTGAGACATAGGAGTTCTATTTTTTAAGAAAGGGAGAAAAGATATCAGTAGCAAACAAATACGTGCACCTCTAGAATGCCCTTTTATCACCTTGGGCCATTTATATTTAATGTGGATTACTGGTAAGGTTAGGTTTCAATCTACCAACTTGATTTTTGTTTCCATTGTACCTAGCCTCAGGTAAACACTGTTCTTGCTTCTTTTTCTCTGACTTCTCTTGGATACTTCTTTTCTATGATCCTATCTTTTCTCTTTTGTGAGCTTATTAGCTATACATCTTTGTCTTGTTGCTTTGGTAGTGGCATAAGGGCTTAGAGTATTACTGCTTAACTGATCGCTTTCTACCTGCAAGCCATGTTATGCCACTTCACATACAGCATCAGAATCCTACAGTAGTATGCTGCCATTTCTCCCCCTTCCAATCTTGTGCTATTGTTAGCATACATTTTAGTTCCTTATGAGAGGGGACCCAAAAAAAACCAAGAATTTATCTATTTTAAAAGTGAGTATTTATTCTTACATGCTTAAGCTTTAGTCACCTTAAAAGTACTCTCCGTCTGATGCAATACCACTATGGAGATGCTTTATCCAGTCTCAAAACAGTTTTTGAATCCATCCATTTGGATGCCTTTTAGTGCTTCTGCCATTTTTTGTCTCACCTTTTCCACATCAGCAAAGCATTCCCTTTGAAGATTTTTTTATTTGGGGAAACAAAGTTGCTTGGGCAAGGTTGAGTGAATAGGGAGGGTAGGGCATAGGGTCATGCCATTTTTGATCAAAAACTGCTGAACACTCAGTGTGATGTGGGCAAGTGCTCTCCTAAATGGCCCATCATGAAATAGGCAAACACATTGAAAGGATCTCCAAAAACAAAAAATTGACTGAACTGAACGTAGCGGGAGAAGGCTGTACTACAATGGACCCATCATCCAAAAGGTAATTCCAGGGTCCTCCCTCAGGTATGTAAAACCCCCACACAACATTATTATTTTTTTGTCTACTCAATTATCAAGTAAGAAAAGTCTCATATATTTACCTCTGCAATTGGCATCTCCTTTCCACAAGTCTGTCTAGTATCATTTTCCTTCTTTTTAAAAGACTTCTTTTAGCTTTCTTATACTGCAAACCTACTGACAATAACATTTCTTTACTTTTGTATATCTGAAAATGCATTTATCTCATTGTCATTTTTGAAAGACATTTTTGTTAGGTATAGCATTCTGGTTTTTTTTTTTTTTCTTTCAACAATGTAAAGGCATTGCTTCACTATAGTCTTACCTTCATTGTTTATTAAAAATAAATCTTCTGTCTTTCGTATATTTTCCTTTGTATATAATACATCTTTTTTATTCTGGCTCCTTTTAAGATTTTTTTTCTTTATTTTGAGCAATTTGATTAAAATGCACCTTCAAGTCAGTTTCTTCATGTTTCTCGTGATCAGGGATTGTCGAGCTTCTTAAATCTATAGGTTTATGGTTCTTATCAAATATTAACAATTTCACTCATTAGTTTACATTCCTTTTCTTCAAGAGTTTAAATTGCATGTACATTCGATTTCTTGAAGTTGTCCCATAACTTTTGCTTTTTTCTCAAAGTTTTTTCTGTTTCATTTTGTACAGTTTCTATTTCTACATCAAGTTCACTAACGTTTTCTTCTGCAATTTTTTTCTTTAGCTTTTACTTTATTTTTATTTGACACATAGTAATTGAGCCATGGTCATGCCACTGCACTCCAGCCTGGGTAACAAGAGTGAGACTCCCGACTAAAACAAAATTTGAGGGTTTTTAAAATCTCTTTTATATCCTAATACATCCAATGCATCCATTAGCTTTCTGAATTTATGGCATACAGTTATAATAACTGTTTTAATGTCCTTGTCTGCAAATGCTAACAGTTGTGTCATTATGGGTTCATTTTGGTTTATTTTTCTCCTCATTGTGCATCATATTTTCCTGCTTCTTGGTGTGTCTGGTAATTTTTTACTGAGTCCCGACATTGCAAATTTTATCTTATTGGTCATTGGATAGTTTTGTATTCCTATAAACATTTTGTAGTTTTATTTAATACTCTGGGTCTTGGAAGGAGAGTCAGGCCGAGCAATGCCCTTGCGCTCCTCCCCACAAAAAATATTAAAATACTCTGAGTCTTGCTTTTAAGATTTGTAGATGAGACCAAAGCTGTGTATCATCTAGAACTAAACTACTTTGTTCAAGACCCCGTAAGTTATGAGCTTTTCTATTCTGACTGAGAGAGCAGTTCCTATCCCTGCCCCTAAGCGAGCCCTGGGTACTGTCCCTTCTAATTCTTTCCCTCTAATCCTTTCGATAGGTTATCTCCCTGGCTTCAGACAGTTTCCTTATATGCTTGTGCTGTTCAGTACTCAGTTGAGTATTCTAGAATGGCCCTCTGCCACAAGAGATCTTGCTCTCTGTGGCTGTAATCTCGTCAGAGTTCTCTCCTGCAAACTCTAGCCACTCTGGTCTCTTTGAACTATCGGTTTCCTCTCCTCAACTCTGCAAACCTGCCAGGCTTCACCTGGGTTCTCCCTACCTGGGCCATACCCTGAAAACATTCTCAAGGCAAAAAGGCTGAGGCAATCCTAGGGCTTACCTCTTTGGATTCTGATCCTCAGGATCATTGCCTTTTGTTGCTTGATACCCAAAGTCTTGAAACCCATTAATTCATATATTTGTCCATTTTAGCTTTTTTATTTTAACTATCTCTAAAGGCAGGATATATCCAGTCCATGTTTGTACATATTGATCAAAATGGGTAAAAAAAAACTATACGTTTTCTTAAAACTGCATGTTTATGTAAAAAAGGAAAAAAAAAGAGAGACTGATTTCTAGGAAAGATGCCCTAAACCCTGTATAGTGCTATATTAGGGAAAGGGAAAATATGTCTATTTTAACTGCATGGAAAAGTGATTACATAATCCCAATTAAGTTGTATGCCCTGCTAAAAGAAAAATATATAGCTGGTCTTCAGCACCTACATATAAATGGTAGCAATGAATGCTTATTGTTTATGATAATGACAGAAAAAACCAAAAGAGATTTCTTTTTGTCTTTTTATTTTTTATTTTTATTTTTTGAGTTGGAGTCTCACTCTGTCACCCAGACTGGGGTGCAATGGCCGCTCCCAGCCACTGCAGCCTTGACCTGCTGGGCTCCGGCAATCCTTCCACCTCAGCCTTCCAAGTAGCTGGAACTACAGGCATGCACTACCACACCTGGCTAATTTTTTTTAATTTATTGTAGAGATGAGGTCTCGCCAAGTTGCCCAGGTGGGTCTCGAACCCGTGGGCTCAGGCAATCCACTCACCTCAGCCTCCCAAAGCACGGGATTACAGTCTGAGCCACCAAGACCGGCTTCTTTATCTTTTTAAATATAAGATATATATTGGCCAGGCATGGTGACTCACACCTATAAGCCCAGCACCTTCGGAAACCAAGGTGAGAGGACTGCCTGAGCCCACGGGTTTGAGACCAGTCTGGGCAACTTGGCGAGACCTTGTCTCTACAATAAATCAAAAAAATTAGCCAGACATGGTGGCGTGTGCCTGTAGTTCTAGCTACTTGGAAGGCTGAGGCTGAAGAATCACCTGAGCTCAGCAGGTGGAGGCTACAGTGGCCATGACCGTGCCACTGCACTCCAGCCTGGGCAACAGAGTGAGACTCCAACTCAAAAAAAAAAAAAAAAAAAAAGTCATATATTAAGGTTTTTAACCTGAAAATATTGAGAATTTAATATGCTTAAATATAAATATGTGAGATATATTTGGTATTTATTTGGTAATGTCAGATAACCCCTAAAGCTAGACAGCACGTACCCCATGGCAGTTTGTCACTCAAAGTAATTTCCCCTTGCCAGGGACCTTATCACATGCAAAAACTACTGTTGTTTTTAAAATCTTCTGCTTAAGGGAAACTAGGGCTCTGTTTCCAGGTTGGCATAAACTACTAATGATTTCTGAGATACTTCCTCTATACAAGGACAATGGAAACAACTAGCTTGGCCACAATAATACTGTCTCATTTTTCTGAGAATTATGCCATCTGGAGAAAGACTAGTAAACCTCATATTAGATTTATTATTTTTAGCAGAATTTCGTTGGAAGTGGGGAGCTGGCTGGAATAGCCAACAGTGTCATAGCCAATGAAAAATATGTACCTGCTTTATTTAAGTCAATAACAAAATATCACTACCAACACAAGTAGCTATTGTTGAAATAAGACCAAAATCTCATAAATTTTGGCACATTTCTTTTGTTGTTTACTGAAGTTCTCCACGCAGGAAGAAATGAGAGAAATTAACCACCAACTGGAAGTTAGGGGCTATATTACACTTCAGTTCTAACATGCCAATTTCACAAGTTTTCTTTAATACTGAGTACAACCTTAGATCCTCCAAAAACTGTTTATTTTAGAATCCACAGGAGAGGAAGGCTCTTGTGCTCATATGTAAACAAATCTCAGAAGAATGAAAATATATGTTTGAAAATGGATTAAAGTACATATTTTGAAAGCAAAAAGAATAACATTATATGAGGGAAAATAACACATCTGAAAATAGATTCTGATGTACCTCTGCAAAGGAGTCACAGTACTTGTTCAAAAAATATTGAAAATCTCTAAAAAGATTCAGGAAATTCGTCGTGCAAGTACTTTATAGAGTCTAGTGGTTATTAAGGCTTTTTTTTTTTTAAAGAATACCTGTATTAGGCTGCATAGTGGCTCACACCTATAATCCCAGCACTTTGGGAGGCCAAAGAATTTGAGAATTGCCTGAATCCAGGGATTCAAGACCAGCCTGGAAAACTTGGTGAGACCTCATCTCTACAATAAACCAAAAAAAATTAGCTGGGCTTGGTGGCACATGCCTGTATTTCCAGCTACTTGGAAGACTGAGGCGGAAGGATCACCTGAGCTCAGCAGGTGGAGGCTGCTGTAGCCATGAGCAGTGTGCCACTGCATTACTGCACTCCAGCCTGGATGACAGAATGAGACTCCGACTAAAAAAACAAACAAACAAACAAACAAAAAACCTATATTATTTTCCTATGACTATCATAACAAAGTATCATAAACTGAGTGGTTAAAAACAACAGAATTTTATTCTTTCATAGTTCTAGAGGCTTGAAGTCCAAAATCAAGATGGTAGCAAGATCAAACTTCTTCCAAATGCTATGACTCTTTAGGTTTCTGATTGTTCCAGGTGTTTCCTGGCTTGCTGCAGAAAAACTCCAGTCCCGGTCAGGCGCAGTGGCTCATGCCTATAATCCCAGCGCTTCAGGAGGCAGAGGTAAAAGTATTGCCTAAGTCCAGGGGTTCGAGACCAACCTGTGCAACTTGGCAAGACCTCATCTCCACAATAAATCAAAAAATTAGCCAGGTGTGGTGGCACAATTCTATAGTTCCAGCTACTTGGAAAGCTGAGGCAGAAGGATCGCCTGAGCCCAGCAGGTCAAGGCTGCAGTGACCATGAGCATGCCCTTAGACTCCAGCTTTGGCAACAGAGTGAGACTCCAACTCAAAAAAGCATATATATATATATACTTTTTTATATATAAAAGTATATATCCTATTTCCAAATACAGTTACATTCCCAGACACAAAGGTGTTAGAATGTTAACACATCTCTTTGGAGGGCACAATTCACCCCACAACAATCTTGACATAATTCCTTTGATTTATGAAGAGGTTTTTTTTTTTTTCCATTACAGGATATCAGCGTTCACCACAGTAAGTTCCCTGAGTTACTATGCCCATAGATTTATTTTTCTTGTAAGCAAATAGTCAGAATCGAACTTTATTGGAAAAGCTGAGGGAAGCTTCAATGGAACCAGCATTAATATTTCAGATACAAATCTATAACACAATGCAAAATAATCCCACTGAATTTTGCCTCCATTTTTAAACTTTATGAGGAAAACACAAATGTCCCGTTGGAGTAGGCAAGAAGCATGAATATTTAGATACACCTTCTATGAGACAAATTACAGCCACTAAGGTAGCTGGCACGAAGACCACCTGGAAGGCAATCACTAGAGTTGCAAGAACGCTGATGACTGAAAAGGGTCACTACCTATATATAAAACACAGACCCAGGCTGGGCTCAGTGGCTCAGCCTGTAATCCCAGCACTTTGGGAGGCCAAGGTGAGAGGATTACTTGAGCTCACAGGTTCGAGACCCGCCTGGGCAACCTGGCGCTACCTCATCTCTACAGTAAATCAAAAATTAGCCTGGCATGGTGGTGTGTGCCTGTAGTTCCAACTACTTGGAAGGCTGAGGTGGAAGAATCGCCGGAGCCCAGCAGAGTGACACTGGGGTGGCCGTGAGTGTGCCACTGCATTCCAGCCTGGGTGACAAAGTGAGACTCTAACTCAAACACACACACACACACACACACACACACACACACACACACACACACACAATGAAACAAAACAAATCAAAGTGACTGACTGAAATCATTAAAGCCAGAGGGTAAATTGTGATAGAAACTCCATCTCCATTTCTTAGGCCAGTGCACAGGTATCACAGCTACATGAAGAGAAAGACTTCTGAGACAGAATTCAAAAGTTTAATCCTGACCCTTCTGGAAACTGATTCAGAGAGTAAAGATCAGACAATTGGCCAGGCGCAGTGTCTCACTGCACTTTGGGAGGCCAACGCAGGAGGAGTGCTTGAGCCCAGGAGTTCAAGACCAGCCTAGGCAAAACAACAAGCCCTCATCGCTACCAAAAAAAAAAAATAAATAAAAAACTTAGCTGGGCATGGTGGCACACACCTGTAGTCCCAGCTGCTCGGGAGGCTGAGGCGGAAGGATTGCCTGAGCCCAGGAGGTCAAGTCTTGGTGATCTGTGATCATGCCACTGCACTCCAGCCTAGCCAACCAAGAAAGATCCCTGACTCAAAAAACAAAACAAAACAAAAAAAATCAGACCAGACAATTAACCCAGCAACCAGGGGATCTCCTTACACACATGTCTTAACCATTGTGTCATGTTCTTTTCAAAAGCTAAGCCAGCTGGGCGTGGTGGCTCATGCCTACTAATCCCAGCACTTTGGGAGGCTGAGGTGAGAGGATTGCCTGAGCCCACAGATTTGAGACCAGCCTGGGCACCGTGGCGAGATCTCGTCTCTACAATGAACCAAAAAATTAGTCGGGCATGGTGGCATGTACCTGTAGTTCCAGCTACTTGGAAGGCTGAGGCAGAAGGATCTCCTGAGTCCAGTAGGTCAAAGCTGCGGTGGCCATCAGCATGCTAACTGCACTCCAGCCTGGGTGACAGAGTGAGACTCCAAATCAAAAAAAGAAAAGAAAAAAATAAATAAAAGCCAAGCCACCCAGGGTAAAGATAGAGATGATCTACCTCTAAAACATCAGTAGAGGGAGAGAGGGATGTTAATATGGGTGACAGATGTAAAGATTTCCCTTTATTCATGCTCCCATCACCTGTGTCTGGAGTTCTAGGTAATAAGCACAGGTGAAGGCACTGAGAGAGCAAATCACACATGGGAGTCACTGTCCCTTGACAAAGTGTCACAGCACCATCCTGCCCACACAGCCCCCAACTCTGAAAATAAATTATTGGACTATGATGGACACTTTTGCAACAGTCGGCCAAAATTTAACCAGGAAAGGGGAAGGGGTGAATAAGAGACCTTATCAGCTTAACCGACACTCAGGAAATGGTAGCAAAACCTTTTTCTTTTTTTTCTTTTTTTTTTTTTTTTTTGAGTTGGAGTCTCACTCTGTCGCCCAGACTGCAGTGCAGTGACTGCCCCGGCCACCGCAGCCTCAACCTGCTGGCTTCTGGCGATCCTTCCGCCTCAGCCTTCCAAGTAGCTGGAACTACAGGCGCACGCTACCACGCCCGGCTGATTTTTTGATTATTGTAGAGATGAGGTCTTGCCAAGTTGCCCAGGTGGGTCTCGAACCCGCAGGCTCAGGCAATCCACTCACCTCAGCCTCCCAAGGCATGGGATTACAGGCTGAGCCACTGAGCCCGGCTGTATCTCATAATCTTGAAGGGACCACTTCACCTCTGTGTGCCCCAGTGCCTCGTCATTTGAAAAACAGTGAGAATAATGGGACCTACCTCAAATATAAGCTGTTATAATTTGAGCACACACTACACTACAGACACAAAGACAAATAAGACATCCTCAAGTTTTTATTACAGCACCACCCACATATTATACATCTTGTCATATGTCCAACAAGACAGCAGAAGGACAGTAGGACAATCATCAGACAGTCTTTCATTATCTCAACTCTGCCAGACATTGCTGGTGGCAGAGGCTTGACAACTTGGTTATTCAGAAACTAAGGCTGGCAAATAGACACATGGGCCTTTCTGACCCTCTCTGGTACAGCATAGAAAAGAAAGAATGCAAGAGACTTGAGTGAGGCCACACTAAAGGGGTTGAAAGACAGCAATTAGTGCATCTTCTCTACTCTGCCCAGATCCTGGAATAAGTAGTAACTTATTCCAGCTATCTTAAATGGGAACAACACAGCCTTAGCCAATGATCACAGAAAAACGATCTGGAGGTTAGGATTCCAAGACTCTCTGGGCTGTTGTTCCAACTTTAGAAACGTCTGTGGATAACAAGAAAAATGTGGAAATGCAAACTCTCAAAAGTGATTAAAAATAAAGGAGAGCCGGGCTCGGTGGCTCAGCCTGTAATCCCACGCTTTGGGAGGCCAGGGTGAGTGAATTGCCTGAGCCTGCAGGTTTGAGACCCACCTGGGCAACTTGGTGAGACCTCATCTCTACAATAAATCAAAAAATCAGCTGGGCGTGGTAGCGTGCACCTGTAATTCCAGCTACTCCGAAGGCTGAGGCGGAAGGATCGCCGGAGCCCAGCAGGTCGAGGCTGCGGTGGCCGGGAGCGGCCACTGCACTTCAGTCTGGGCGACAGGGTGAGACTCCGACTCAAAATAAATAAAAATAAAAAATAAAGGAGAGAAAAGGAAAAGAGAAACTATTATGTAAAGGGTTAACAGTCTAGTTGCTTCCCAAGTATTTTCTGAAGCCAGTTTAGCAGGGGAAAAGTAATTTATATGAACATATTCTTGGCAAAGTGACTATAGTAAAGAAATATAAAATTATGCAAAGACTTGTTGAGATTAAATGAATTACTGTTGCATATGAATCAGTCTTTTTTAAAGAAGCTATACAGTATAAAATAGACATAGTCTTGTAGTTGATTAGATTTACATTTCCATCTTATTTAAACTATGCCACCTGGAGAATAAGATAATTCACTGCTTTTTATATAAAACACCTTAGTTTAATATTTCACAATAAGAAACCTTGATTTTGAATTAAATTATGTCAAAATGGGAGTCTAGGCGAAAAGAATATTCAGTGTGTGGGATGCTAACCATTCAATCTAGTAAAGATATTGAGTTTCTGACAGTGGATAACTATTGCAATGTACATTTCCTCCAATTGAGAAGTAGACTTACAAACTCTACCAAATCTTTAAAGATCACTCCACAAGGCAGGCATATATCACCCTGGTTGTTTTTTTCCCTGAGGCATTCAAAAAGCCCGGAAATCTCTAAATAATGCCATCCTCAGCTCACAGATGATATCTCAAAAAAGGTTAGAGAGAATTCTGGTCTTTTACACACACTGATCTGAAAGCAAGCCACAGTTTCTCAAGACCACCATTCACAAGTATGCTATAAAGCATAACTTCTCAAATAGAGTTCCTAGAAATCCTGATGCCCTCAGTCCTTGGTAGCCTGGATGGGGATTCAGGCAGCTAAGGACCCAGGAAGGTCTCCTTATCCTGTGAGCATCTTGACAGGACTCCAAATCGTCTCCAGAGGGCCAGGCAAGTATCAGCATTATCTATTACAGCCATGGCATGCAAAAGGCCAGAGGCAGAAGGGAAAGGATACATAGGTTGAATATCCTTAATCCAAAAATCTGAAACTGAAAAAAATTCAAAATTCAAAAAAATTCTGGTCCCAAGCATTTCAGATGAGGGATATTCAACAACCCGCAATTCCATACAATGCTAACAGGAATTTGGAAGAAAACAAAATACGTGGGATGGGGGAAATTCTGTGGCCAAATATGTATAGTATATAGTGAGCAAAATAATTTCTTCACTGCAGGATTTATAAACATTCTTAAATGTGCTGATGAAGTCTGTTAAAAGAATATGATACTGCTACAATTCACCAACTTATTTGACAGCACATTCATTTTAATGGAGTTTAACCAGAGTTAAGAATTCATAGAACACAGTTTGAGAACTACAGCTTTAAATGTTTAACTTGTGATACCTGATAAACGGACTTCAATAAACATTTGAGTTACAACTGAATTACTATATATATGAGTAATAATGAGTGCCTATATCTGCACTAGGCACTAGGGCATCCAGGCTCCTCTACAGGGATGGACAAGATGGATGAACAAGATAGGCAATATGGAACGTCCTTTTTCACAGAAGCAGACAGATAATGGAAATGCAGTCTAGAAGACTCAAGTGAAAATTATGTTCTGCTTTTAAATTTGATAAACCACTCTGGGTGATGTGATGGAGAAAGATTATAGGAGAAGATTGTGGGGGCACTCCTTGACTGGAAGAGTCTAGAAGCTTACTCTAAGGAGGTTACAGAGGGGCTGAATCTGGGACTATGAGAAGAATTCAGCCAAGCAAAGATGTGGGAAAACAGATTTCCATACCAGGCAAACGACAGGAGGAGATGCTTTGAGACAGAAATGAACTTGAGGAAAACGAAACAACCAGAGCTGAAGCGCACTGTGAGATTGAGAAAGTGGCCTAAGATGACACTGGAAACAAGGAAGGGACAGATCATGTGAGACCTTAGAGTCCATGGTATGGAATTTGGATCTTCATCTGCAGGAAACTGCTCAGCAGTTTCAAGCAGGAAAATGTCACAACATGATTTCTGCTGTTGAAAACAGCTGCTGCCATGTGGGAACTAGCAGGGGGAAAGGCTAAAGAGATGAGGAGAAGATTCACTCCTAAACGTGGTAAGTTACTTCCTCACACTCCAGTGCCTAAAATTCCAAATACTGGAGGGATTAGTCACTCAGCTAAGCAAAGAACAAAAGTTCTGTTGCCCAACTGAACTTTTGGCCCATCAAACAGCATTGGCAAAAGAGATACAACTGTCCCAAAGAAATCATGCAGAAACAAAAAAAATACATTAAAGCATTTGCTTTAATATTATTTTTGTCTAGGACACCACTATTCTTTTTTTTTTTTGAGTTGGAGTCTCACTCTGTCACCCAGACTGGAGTGCAGTGGCCACTCCCGGCCACTGCAGCCTCGACCTGCTGGGCTCCAGGGATCCTTCCGCCTCAGCCTTCCAAGTAGCTGGAACTACAGGCGCACACTACCACGCCCGGCTAATTTTTTGATTTATTGTAGAGATGAGGTCTCACCAAGTTGCCCAGGCGGGTCTCGAACCCACAGGCTCAGGCAATCCACTCCCCTCAGCCTCCCAAGGCGCGGGATTACAGGCTGACACCATTATTCTTAACAATCTTCTTTTAAATTTTAAAGAAAAAAGAACTTGAGATAAAACTGTCTTAACTGCATCAGCACTATTTCTCTAATAGAACTCAAGTGTGTATCAAAGCCCATTAATTTGTAAAATAGTAAGGAAATCTTTCTTTCCAGGTCATCCTAATCAATATCCATATGACTTCTCCTTACAAAATGATCATTTACTGTGTTTAATAAATCTTGAGATTAAAAAGAAATGGCATACAGTGACACCTGATTAATTCTGACCTGATTACATCAAGTTTTGTTAAATTTGGACCTGGGGTGGTCTGAATCTATGTTCTACTTTAGCCAATTTAAAAAAAAAAAAATCTGTTCTACAAATTAGTAAATAAAAAAGAATGTGGTGGCGGGACAACGTTCACTCTGAAGAAAACAAGCTTTATTAAATATATTTATATAGAACTAACACATTAATTACAAACTGCTTATCTATTCACTGTAGCAGGCCACCCAAAAAGCTCTATTATATTATATTAGCTTATCTTGAGTTTGCCTGCACCTACATTAGTAAACAAACTATATTCATTTAAAAATATTTCCTAGCCGGGCCCAGTGGCTCAGCCTGTAATCCCGCACTTTGGGAGTCTGAGGTGAGTGAATTGCCTGAGCCCGTGGGTTAGAGACCCGCCTGGGCAACTTGGCAAGACCTCATCTCTATAATAAATCAAAAATTAGCCGGGCGTGGCGGCACGCGCCTGTAGTTCCAGCTACTTGGAAGGCTGAGCGGAAGGATCGCCGGAGCCCAGCAGGTTGAGGCTGTGGTGGCCGGGAGCAGCCACTGCACTCCAGTCTGGGCAATGGAGTGAGACTCCAACTCAAAAAAAAAAAAAAAAAAAAAAAAAAAAATTTACTAGTTGAAAGTTCTCAATGATTTCAGCTAATTTTACAATATAGTTAGGACAGAAAGTTTGAGGTTGGCTCAAATCACATGAAATTACTATCTATTAACATTCTGGGTGTAACGCTGTTCACAATATATAATATAAAAACATGTGTTTTATACAGTCACTTATAGATTTGGTTTTATCTGAATTTATAAGTGCACTAACCTCCAGTCAAAGGTTTAGCAACAATGCTGAATCTAACGCAGAGAGGAGACATTACAAATCTTGCTTTACTAAACATTGCAGACACTCCCCAACAAGACCTTGAGCAATCTGTGCTTGCCAACCCTGGAAGCCATCTTTGAGGTTTCCACATCACTAATAAATGTGAACTCTGCCTCCTGACCTTTTCAGCTGCTCTAGGTATCCAAGTATAACCAGCATTTCCTGAGACAACCTCTGAATCAGTCTACTGTAAATACAGTACAAACATCTAAGCAGCAAATTAGACTCAATTTTAAAATAAATGCTTAGCAACAAAAGAAAGCAACACTAAAATCACCATGTAATACAATCCTGATACCACTGATCTTTGGTTATAGCTCAGAATGATTTAATTAAATACAAAATACTGGACTATTTTCTTTCTGTTGCCAAACACTTTGGGGCCTTGTGTTCAATTAAAAATTAAAATTTGGCCACACACAGTAAGAGTCTAATCACATTTCTCAACATCTGTCTTTCTTTCCAGGCCAAAGAAAATAATATTTATAGAAGAGCAGACTGAGACAAAATATACCACTGTCTTTTTATCTAGTTGAACTGGTGAACATCTCCATTACATCATTTGCCTTTTAGGTGGTTTATCCGTCAGGAATGCTTTTGGCTGCAAATAAGAGAATCCCTGAATAATGGTAGTTTAAGTAGTCAGTGGCTTATTTTTCTCACAGAAATCTGAAGGGAAGTGGTCCCTGGGGTTGATTCAGCTACTCAGCAATGCTGTCCAAAACACAGCTGTCTCCAATCCCTTCATTCTCAGTATGTTAGTTTTCCTCCTCAGGCTTGTCACTTGAATTTCATAAGAAGGCTGCTGTATTTTCAAGTAACGTATTCTCATACAAAGCAGGGAGCAGAAGAGAGGGGCAAAATGATTTATCTTCATAAGTATCTGTCATTTTTACAGAGAAAGGGAATCGCTCCCACCTCCCTCTATGTCTCACTGGCCAGAGTTGTGTTACACATACAACTCTAGACCAATCACTGTTGAAGCAGAATGGGCTGACCAGACAAGCATAGACCAATCATGACTCACTGAGCCTAAAGGGGGACAGGCCTGCTTTGCCTGAGAACAAGTAATTGCACCGATTAAATACAAAATCAGGGCTCTGTTAGTGGGAACAAGAGGAGATAGCTGCTGAGTAGACAAGGACATCAGTGTATCCCACAAGTGTTTCCTAGGATGAAAGGATCTATGAATAAACAAATGAACAAATGGCCATTAAAGGAGAAAAGCAATAGCACATCTTCTGTTTTCTCTAAGGCCTGAATATTGTGAAGTGTTGTCGGAGCCGTAGAGTAGAATGAGTTATTGTCTAACTCTCCTCTGTACATTTTTTTTCTTTTTAACAAGAGAAGTGGTCACCTCCATGGCAAATTTTACCATATTCAATGAAAAGAAGCAGGATGAATTAAGTTACCTCTGGAAATATCTTCTAGCTCCCAAATTTAGTGACCAAATAACTCAAAAGGTAACCACAGGGCAACGGGGCATTTCTTCCAGTTTCCCTGGAGGGTGATTTATTTTATTTATTTATTTATTTTTTTGAGTTGGAGTCTCCAGAGGGCCAGGCAAGTATCAGCATTATCTATTACAGCCATGGCATGCAAAAGGCCAGAGG
>CAUYQG010258010.1:0-12835 GCA_963574415.1 Tarsius wallacei
TGGCCGCTCCCGGCCACCGCAGCCTCGACCTGCTGGGCTCCGGCGATCCTTCCGCCTCAGCCTTCCAAGTAGCTGGAACTACAGGCGCGCGCTACCACGCCCGGCTAATTTTTTTTTATTTATTGTAGAGATGAGGTCTCGCCAAGTTGCCCAGGCGGGTCTCGAACCCGCGGGCTCAGGCAATTCACTCACCTCAGCCTCCCAAAGTGCTGGGATTACAGGCTGAGCCCCCAAGCCCGGCTGCTTTTCTTCTTATGTTTGTTTTGCTTTGTTTGCTATACATGGAACAAGATTTCACTAACAGTAAAATAGTTATGAATATTATAAAGACAGTCTTTATGTTGAATAACATTAAAATGTCTTTATATCTTTTATAATTTTATAATTTTTATGCTCTTCTAATGTAACAAAATAGAATGCATAAAAACAGAGGTTAGTCAATTTTTAACCTTTGGAAATTTGAAAGTAGCAGGTAGATGTTTGAGTAACATAGTGTATACTGTTTTACTACTTTTCTAGGAACCATTTTGAAATGAAAAATAAGTTATTAGAAGAAACAGCTTTGGGAAGAAGAAGATAAGGAAGGCTTAGGTTTCTTCCTAGAACAAGAAATACATTGTTTCTTTAAAAAAATAATTGTTGGCTCCTAACTAGCATCTCTAAAAGTTCATATAAACTTTGTACTAACCCATGCACATATCCGTATTTTAATATATGTAGTTAAAGAGAATTCTAACAATTTATTTTGCTTACTGATAATTTCGTTTTTTGTTTCACATATCTTTTGTCTTAGACAAATGTCGTTTTTATTATGACATATTCAACAACAGATATTCAAACCAAACAAATATTCTTTCAACAAATATTCTTAGCCCAAGGATACAAGGGCAGCAATCTATTGTCCATGACTTCAACAATCTTATACATTACAAATGTGTAATACATAAGTGCTGTATATGTTTCTGTATGCACATATATGGGTATATCACATATGTGTCTATATGTATACAGACACATATATTATAAATTATATATGCATATATGATATACATGTCATTTTATAGTTGATAAAAGAAATGACCCAAAACCAGAATAAAGGTTTGTTCTTGTTTTAATGGAAGAAGTGTACTCTGGGCAAATAAAGGAATGGCTAGTTCTGGAGCATTCAGGAAGATTTTCATCAAAGAGAGGTTGAGCTGAATTGCAAGAAAATGAATAGGAGCTCATGAGGTGAGGGGACTGGAAGAAAAGGGCATTTCAACGGGAGTGACATTAGTTGAGTCTTGGAAGAAAGGCCCTAAGTCAGAGCTAATGAGTATGCACTTACTGTACACTGTTTTAGACACTAGGCATATGCATACAAATAAATCACAAGTGGTTCTTGCCCCCAGGGAGCCTACAGTACAGTGTAGATGAGGAAGGAGTTTGAGATGGAATAAAAGATTACTTTGGAGAAGTAGAGAGCCTTATGATATGGATAGATGTCTAGGTGATGCCAGAATCCAAGTGACGAGTTAACATTTCGTGATTAGATAAAATACTCAAGAGAGATTGAAAAGAGTAAGATCAACAAGTGGTCAAGGACAGGACACTCTTAATATCCCATCATCTCCTTCTTGGTAAGCTCAGTGCTATAACTACTTTTTTTCTGAGACCTGAAAGCAGGGACTATTTGCCAAGAT
Organism: Tarsius wallacei; assembly: GCA_963574415.1. Lineage (NCBI taxonomy): Eukaryota > Metazoa > Chordata > Mammalia > Primates > Tarsiidae > Tarsius > Tarsius wallacei. Next base: position 1,683 of record CAUYQG010258010.1, read on the forward strand.
CTTCATAATACAACTGTATTGAATGGCCTATTATTTCAAAGTGTACCTTAAAATACTTTAAAATCTCTCCATCTAATATACAATTTCATTCTTTTTGAAAACTACATTATGGTTAATTTGTGCTGTTAGTGACTTCCCTTCAAAATATATAATCTGTTCTGTATAAGAAGAGTCCACATAAAGAAAATCTAGTTATACATTATACCATAATTTCCTATGAGTTTGAATTGTATGAGTGAGTAGTAAACTTACATTAACCTATTCTATGGATTACGTAGCCTTTAGGTATGTGGATGTAACTGCAGATCATTGAACAACTTCTTATAAAGGTTCCATAATTTCCCTTTCTCTAAGAATGACTCAAATGTATAATGTATTTAGAAAGGGGATAGTGATCTTAAATTTCATTCTGGATTTATTTCTCTCTTTAAGAACTAAAGAAATTTATTTTGTCTTTAAAGGATTTTTCCATCTTTTTAAAATCTCTACCTAGCAAAGTAACAGTGTTTTGTTGCTTGCTTTGTTTTATATAAAACAATTCTAATTTCTATGGCTGTCTCTGTCTTATTCACTATATACATAGTATCTAGAATAGTGACTCAAATATAGTAGGTATTCAGTAAGTATTTGTTGAATTGACAAGTGAATCAGTATTTTTTCTTAACTTTTTTATCCCAATTTCATGTATGACATATTCTCTAGATAAACATGTGAGTCTCTCTTTATACTCATGTTACTTCAGTGTGACCACACAAAGGCCAGGTACTTAGGAATAAGTTATAGCTGGGTCCATCAGAATCCCTTTCCATGAGGATTTGGAATTGGTACCAAGAACATGAGTTTATCTCTGAGTTAGTTTCTTAACCATTTGGGTAGCAGAACATCTTTTGTCTTGTGGTTTGAATGATAGAGCGAGCTGGGCAAATAGAATGAAGCAGGTATACTGAAACAGACATAAAGAGCAGAGAAAAATAACCTTTACCTTACATTACTGATGGGGGAACCATTAATTTCCAGGTTCCAGTCTGTTCCTGAAGACTGATTTCATTTCAGCCATTTGTGTCTATGCACCTGCATTTTTATAGTAACTTTATAGTTATTTCTCCTTTTCCCCCTTTAACTAGAATAGGATTCCCTTTTACTCAAGTGTCTCTTTTAGTACATTTCACAAGATTTCACAAACACAGAAAAAAATGGGCCTTTGAAATTGCATTGAAGGTGTACTTACAAATAATCTTAAAAAAAATGATCATGTTTTGGAGATACTTCCCTTAATCTTTGTTAGATACATTTTATTAAAATGCCTTTTTAAGAAAATCTCTCTGTCTTTATTTCAGTAGCTTTAGAGGGTCCAAGTTGTTTTTGGTTACATGGATGCATTTTATAGTGGTGAAGGAGTTTGGGCTTTATGTGTACCCACCACTCCCACCTGTGGTGGTTTTTCCTTTAAGTGTTTCCACCACTCCCACCCAATAGGTGATTTTTGGTCTCTTCATGCCTTCCCAACCTCACTCTTCTGAGTCTTCAACTGAAATACCTTTAAATGCATTCTTGGCTTTTGTTATAGCAAACTTGATGCTTATCTTCTGTATATACCTTTCCACCCAACTTTCTTGTAATTTTGGGGAAAAGAAATCCAGTTGATTATGTTTAACATTCCACCCCCCAAGGAACCACATACTTGGCTAGAAAAAGGCCCCACGACTTATTTACTATGTATTTTATCACTACTGCAAGGTTAAGGCATATAATAGAAAGCAGCAAAGCATAAAAATCACAGATTTTGCGCTATTTGTTTTACACTTTGTGAACTCTCTAAAACAAGCCAAAATGTAGTAGGTAATGGGAATGAACTATTTAGACCTTTTACCCTCATTAGAATTCTTAGGCGCTTTCTCTCTTTTGTCATTCCTTTGGTCTTCCTTGCTACCACTGGCATTTAATAACTCAGTGCTTCCAAAAAGGTGCCTGACCTACCAGCTTTTGCACTTTAAATTTATTGTCTGCTTTATATATTCACTTCAAGCAGATAGCTATTAAGTGTCAACTATAGGTAAAGCCGTGTGATATGTAAAGCCGAGTATATATAAAGAGTGTTAACACCGAATCTCATCCATTGCTATAATAAAAGTTTTCATCAATGGCTTAAATTTAGTTGTGTGCAAATTGCTTTAGAAATGGTATATATTAGGATTATGAAAAGATAAATCTATTTAGCAGTTGATGCATTAACCCGGAATAGTAACAATATCTGTAATCCATTGGACCTCTGTATACTATAATCTAGAAGCCTTACATCTTAATAATTATATGTGTCTTTTATGTCTAAAAATGAATGAGAAAAAATTAATACATTAAGATGTCTTTAAAATTGCAGTATTAGTATTCTATCATTGATAGCAAAAGACAAGGACTGAAAAAGTCAGAAAGTATAATTCTTAAAGCACAATGATAAAAAAGTTATCATTTCTCAGATAATGAATAACAAATATATGTTTTTATGAGAATGTAAATAACACATTCTGAAAAACATGACCTGCTTTTGTTAGAACTGTTTGGGATTTTTTTAATACACAAGAAATAATGCCATCTAAAGATTTCTATTTTTAAAACAAAACTTTATAGAAATCATGTAAATAGTTCATTTTTTTCCATCAAAGAAAAGGTCCTATTTTAAAAATTCATATATAGCTTTTTCTTTTAGTTAATAATTAATAGTTTATAATGCCATGGAACTATCATCCTCTTTTATTTGGATTTGTTCAGGATTCTTCAGATATGAAGCTGTTGCTTTTTAACTACTCTCCATAAGACCTAACATTTGCATTACTGTTCCAGTGCTGTTAAAGGACCTACACTATTTTTTTTTTTTTTTTTTTTTTTTGAGCTGGAGTCTCACTCTGTCGCCCAGACTGGAGTGCGGCGGCCTTTTGGTTAGTTTTCAAAAAAATTTCTGTATAGCAAAAATGCTTAAACCAGAATGAAGACATTTCTTTTCTAGTCCTGTCTATTGCTAACCACGTGACTGGAAAAATTCACTTTTTCTCTGAATTTCAGTCTAATCATATATAAGCAAGGAAAGTTTGTATTACATGATATTACCTTGCACCTAGAAAATAGTTTGCATTTCATAAAGCATTTTCATAGGCACGGCATCATTTGATTATATTCAAGGTCCTTTCCAGCTCTAAAATGCTAAGGTTTCAAATAAAGTAAATAGCCCTTCTCCCCCCAAACCAAAAACACCTGATGCTGTCATCTCAATATGTATTGTGCAATACGTCTGAAAATCTCAAGATTTTAAAACATTTATTATTTGGGTATACCAGCTAAATACTATATAAAAAGCCATAAATTACCAGCAAATAATATATCATTTGTTTTGCAATAGAATTTCTATTTTTACAGATTCACATTTATTCAATCTTTTAAAAATTACATTTTAGTTTCTCTAACTTGGAAGTTCCTGTGTAAATATATATTAAAAAAAAAAAAAACCAAGATAAATGACCACAATATAACATAAATAAGGGTACCCGATCCCAAACCTGGTGAAGTGAGGACCAATAAGAGGCCCAAACTTCACCTGTATGATGACCATTTATGTACCCAATCTTGAATTGTACTTCACATGTTTAAAATAAAAATAACAAAAAGACCCCAGTAGTTTGTCTTCCAACATCTACACCTAGAAGGCCATGATGGTATCACAAATCCTTATTCTCTTACTAACCAACTCTCCCCTGACTACATATGCTTCCTCATTTGAGCTACTCTGTTATTTTTCCTAATTCTTGCTTAACACTTTCTCCTCTCCAACCCATCTTCTACTCTCCTGCCCATTCTTTCCTCAATTACATTTTCATTCATTTGTTCTTCCCTTTTGTCTATCACATTTTTATATACATTCTGTTATTAGTCTTTTATTTTACTGTAGTTTGTCTTATATATATCTTTCACCACATTAAACTAATTTTAAGGGTAGAACTGTATATTACTTATCTTTATTTCCCCTGTGCTTAGCATGATTTACAGAACTGTCTTTTTTTCCCTTCAAAATACCATTATTCACCTTTCCACTCTTTGTTTCTATGAGATTGACTTTGTTAGATTCTACTTATACTGAGATGATACAGTATTTGTTTTTCTGTGTCTGGTTTATTTCACTTAGCATAATGTTTTTCAGGAATCTAAAAGAATCTATTTCATAGAAACAGAGAGTAGAAAAGTAGTCACCAGAGGCAGGGGTAGTGGAAGAGGAATAGGGAAGAGGAAGATGCTGATCAAAGGGTACAAAGTTGCATGGTGACCATAGTTAATAATAATGTTATTGTATATTTCGAAATTGCTAAAGTAATAGATTTTTTAACATTCTTATCACAACAAAATGATAAGTTGGTGAGGTGATGGAAATGTTAATTAGTTTGATTGAATCTTTCTACAATGTATGCATAAATCAAAATATCACACTGGACCACACAATCACATACAATTGTTATTTGTCAATTAAAAATAAAGAAAAAAATCTAGGAAAAATATCATTAATCAGTTTGAGATAGGCAATTTTTAAAGATCATAAATCTGTAGTTCTCAACCCTGACTGTATCTTAGAATCAGCTAAGGAGTTTTAAAGCCATGGCAATTAATGCCTTGGTCCTCTTCTCTCAGAGTAATTAAATCAGAATCTCTGTGGGTGATGCACCAGTGGTTTTTTTAAAGCTCCTCAAGTGATTCTCATGTACAACCAGAGCTGAGATCTACTTAAACATGTAGGCTAGGCAAACTACAGCCTACAAATGGCTGCTTGTTTTGTAAGTAAAGTTTAATTGAAATACAGCCATATCCATTTTTATATATATCATATATGGCTGCTTTCACTCTACAAAGGCAAAGCTGAAAAGTTGCAACAGAGACGATCTGGCCTACAAAGCTTAAAATATTTACTAAAAAAGCCTTGAAATCCCTGAAAAAGCAAAGGAAAAGTCCTGTGACTTATCAAAAAAGGTAAGAAAGAAAATAGAGACTGCCGCTAACATTAATAAAAAGTAAAACTGTTTTAAAGACTGAAAGGTACACTTTAAATATAATCTCATAAGGCTATAATTAAAAAATAATTTCTATAGCTGTAATTATTTACTTGAAAGCATAAGTAATTTCTCATATCTTAAAGATTTTCCATTACAAAAATTTGGCCCTATAATTCTATATAGCAGAAGTAGCATAGTGTTTGGTTCAGTTTCAGTGTTAATTTTTTAATCTACTGACTTATCTACTGACTACATGCTGTCTTTTGTCCTACTTTTCATATGTTTTTAATTTTTAAAAGCAGCTATTAGTACCTGACACATTGCTAGATTTGTCCACAGTCATATAAAAACTGTGGTTTAAATTAATTACATTTACATCAGAAAAAAGTGTATTTAGTAGAAAGAACACTAGGCTAGGTATCAGGAGAGCTAGGTTTTGATTTCCACTATTCCAGTGATTTAGCATGTGTCAACAAAGTCACCTTATCTGTTAATGACAAAGAATGTTTCAATTCTTGCTAAGGGAATTTTGTCACCTGGATATACTTGGTTGTAGAATATAATTTACAATTTGGTAGACATAATAATACATTTGAATTAGCTTCCTCTTGCCAATTTTTACTGAATTTTCTCATGTAAGTCACAATATCTATATCAGTTTAGTTTCTCACCTTTCTATAGCAAAAAAACTAATCTAACAGCTTCGGTAATATTTATGGTCCTTTGCCCGATATGGTACTTTGCAAATTTATATAAACAAAACAGCCATAAGACAACAAATTCATTGAATACTTAACCCATTGTAGAAATTGGTCTGATCTGTGGATCCACAGGGAGAGGCTGAATTCTGAATGGATAGCTCTTTTTAACAGAATAATCTTGAAGCAGAAGGACTAAACCAACCCGCAAACTTTTATACCACTCAGGACACAGGGCATTCCACATAATCACTGACACCGTGCCTGAACTGTCAGCAACTTCCAAAAACGTCTAGAAAAAAAAAAAGAGTAAAAGCACTTCCATATTTATCACTTTTATCTATATAGATGATTTGTAGCATATCATATGTGATAATTTAGAGTGATGAAAAATAACATTTAAATTTTAATTCTTTGTTAGCAATGATTCAGTTGTCAACTCTGCTGATATTGGTGATCTAAAGAGATTGTGGCCTGGTGTGGTGGCTGATGCCTGTAATCCAAGCACTTTGGGAGGCTGAGGTGCGAAGATTGCTTGAACCTAGGAATTCCAGACCAGCCTAGGCAATTTAGTGAGACCTCATCTCTACAAAAAAAAAAAAAAGCTAAAAAATTAGTTGCAACCATTAGTGGTGGAGCTCCCCCGTAGTCCCAGCTACTCAGGAAGCTGAGGTGGAAGGATCACCTGAGCCCAGGAGGTCCAGGCTACAGAGAGCTGTGATTGTGCCACTGCATTCTAGCCTGGGTGACAAAGTGAGACCCTGATTCAAAAAAAAAAAGAGAGAGAGAGAGATTGCTACCAGATCCATGGAAGTACCAGATGTACTATTTACTTATGTGATTGTAAACTCTGGGGCACAGGACAAATTTTATTTATATTTTACTATCCTAAAATGTTTAACATGGTGCCTTACACAGAGCAACCCCACAATACATTTGTCAAATAAGTCACATTTTAGAGGTTTTAAGTGAAAATCTTGACATCATTCTTGGTTGTTGAAACTGCTGGAAGGCCTTGATATTCACATTATAGAGCTTTAGACAAACATCACTAAGTGGGCACAGTGCCCTGATTACATTAATTTACTTCTTATAGTGATAGCTGAGACTCTGGTATACGTGACATAGGAATTATTTTTGAGATAATACTTGAGAAATTATGATGGCAGAAAGGAGAATGTTCACACCAGCATAGATTATTGCTGAGCCTGGGTATAGTTAAAACAGAGAAATCTATTGCAGTACAAAATATATTACCTAATCCTGACTTGTACTCCACATCTTTATAATAAAATAAAGTAAAAAAAAAAAAGGAAATATAGTGACAGATAACTTAGGTTCTATCTAAAAGGCAATCTTTGAAGTGTTCTTTAGCTGTTAATTTCTTCTTAAAAAATAACGTTAATCAATAGAGCATAATTTTGTATGGGTAGAGTCCTTCCCTCAGTACATAAATTATAAATTTAAGAATCTATAACTATAGAAATCTGGTTAGTAGTTTCCTGGAGTTAAATTGGAGGGAGGATATATCTAAAAGTTGTAAGAGGGAATGTTTCAGGATAAGGTGAATGTTTTGTACCTTGATTGTGTTAATGGCTTTACAAGTGAATATATCTGTCATCTCACTGAATTTTAATCTCATTGAATATATTTTAAAGCATTACTTTATTTTGTGAAAATTATGCCGGAATAATATTGCTAATGTAAGAATAAGATCATACTGAAAATCATTAATTACATTGTATAAGATGCAACTATATGCTAAACAAACTAAAACAAAAAAAGATGATACACTCTCAGACCCGTTCTTTCTCTTAATGATGAATATACATTTTGGGTAATTAATTCCTTTATTCATTAAACATTTACTGAGTCACTATAGTATTCCAGACATTATGTTAGGCACTGGAATGAAGAGATGAATCAAACATTATTCCTAATAATGGTGGCAAAAAATATATATAGGACTTACTCTGCCTGGAACATAGGTAAACCTTTTACCTATATTAGCTAATTCATTCCTCACATAAGCTCCATAAAGCAAGTACAATTAATATCTCCATTTTACAGATGAGTAAAATGAGGCCTAAAAAGGAAGAATATTTTTCCCTATGTCATAAAGCTAAGAACTGGTAGACAGAGCTGAGACTTGAACTCAGTTCATCTTAATCAGATCGCGCACTCTTAGTCACTATAACACACTAGTACCCTACAGTCAGCAGGAGCTCACAGTAGAGTAAGGTTAACAAATCTATTAACAAATATGTGTAACTGGGTTTTACGTAGACTCTGATAAACCTATGTAAGGGTATATACCAGGATCCTGAGTAGCACATAGTTAATTGTCTCTAGTGACAGCATATGATTATGCATGAAAAGGCTAAAAGCATAGGAAAGCATGGTACTGAATCTTAAAGGTGTTTTGCCAATCTGAGAATGGAGAGAAAGAGCATTCTAGGCAGAAGGAACAACATGAACAGAGATATGAAAGGTAGAAAACAACTGGTTATCTTTAGGAAATTCTAGGTAGGGCAATTTAGTCAGTATGAAGCATGGATAGGTCAGGAAGAGAGGAGACTGGAAGAGATAAGCAGGGACAGGATGATGGAGACACAAAGAGGGAGGAAGCCAAAGAAACAAGTGAAGTCAAACATCCAGGGGGGAAAGTATTTCAACAATAAGAAAGCAAAAACCTATAGGAAGATGACTGAATAATTTATGATATCATATGATAGAATCTATACTATGAATGAAAAACTTTCAGTGATAATGAGAAAACACTTAAGAAATGTTAAATGATACAAAATTGTATTTACAATATGGTTCCCATTTTGTAAGATAGTTTAATGTGATATATGACATACATAGTCATATGCAATATATAACACATAGACATATGCACATATATGATATTTATGCTACATATATACATATACATGATATATATGTATATGCATATATATATATATATATATATATGACTTAGACAAACACAAGAAAGTGAATGAAACACACCATGTTAACAGTGGCTCTCTCTGAATGGTAGGATCTTGGGTGACATGCTCTTTATACAACTTTCCACATTTTCTAAATTCCCTACAATAAGCATGTATGCCTTTTATAATAAAAGCTTAACAAAGCACCTAAAATAGTTTTTGATAACATGGGAAAAAGTAATGTAATATTAAGTAAAAAAAGAAAGAACATAAACATATCAAGAAAGTAGATCTCATCAGCAATATATAGCACAGGGAGTCAAGACAATAGAAGTGTCACATTGATTTAAAACTAGACGGTTATTAGTAAATGATGAGCTGAAGAAGTCAAACTAATTGTGTTGAGAAATGGAAGGCAAGAAAGTGAAAATATCTAGTGTAGACTGCCTTTTCAAGAAACTTGCCTCAAGAGGAGAGAGGGACTAGAAGAGTCATAAAGTTAAGCGAGATTTTTTTTGTTTCTTTTCGTTTTTTTAAATGGAAGACGAGTATATTTATATGTTGGTGCAGAAAACACAGCTGAGAAGAAAAGGCTAAAGATAAAGAAAGAGGCGTGAAGGAGACCAACTGTAGAAGGGAGGTAAAGAGCACCAATACAGGAACAATTTCTTTTTGTACAATAAATTAAGCAAAAAAATACTTTTCTGCATACACACTTCTACACATTTTAAATTATTACACTGAACTTATGGAATGTTATTTAAACAAATAAGTTATTATAATATGAAGTCAGGTCTGTAAGTTATCATCCATAACTTTAAATTAACATATGATATCTTATTATTACTTGTACCTGGTATGGTTCAATCATCTTTTTATCAGGTTTCCCATAGTATCGCAGTTTTGATTTATGCAAGATCCTCACAAGTAATGCAGGAAAATTTCTTCTGTTAGCCCAGGTCATTGCAAGGTGAGAAAGGGAAATTATTTTGGTATCTAGAATATAAAAGATAAAAAATTCTATTTAATGTCATAGTAACTTCAAAGATCGATTTTAATGGCTAAAAATGGTAGCCAAATTGTACCCAAGGCAGTTCATTCTTAACAGCTATAGACTTCTCCCACATAAACTACATACTATTCCTAATATTAAGAGTCAACACACACACACACACACACACCTTACTGTGTACCTGGAATATAGGTAAATATCTATATTAACAAACACATTATTCTATCTAGAATGGTCTCCACAGTTTCCATCTTACCAAATTATTTAATTACTTCCTGGGAAACTTGGATCTAAACTCACCTCCCTTAAGATATTTTGTGGAAAAAAATGTCATGAAATATTTTCCCACTACTAAGCACTTTTATATTTAATTTATAGAATTGTTTAATGATACATTTCTGTATTGCCCTCACCTCAGTTTCACGTGTATATTTCCTCTTCACCAAACAAATCAGACATAGTCTTGTACCAGGGCCTTTGCACTTGTGGTTCCCTCTGTCTAGAATGTCTTTCCCTTAGGTACCCACTTGACTTTTTCTCTCCTCTCAAGTTTTGTTCAAAAGGTCACTTTCTCAGTGATATAATCCCTATCCACCCTATTAAAAACTTGACCCCTCTACTTATCTTCTATCCCACTTTATTTTTCTACATAGCATTTACTATCTTCTCATATACCATACAATTTACTTTAGAATGCTTTAATCTGCAAGCCTCTGGCAAGCATAAAAACTGCTTAAAAGCTATTCATCATACTAAAGAATTAATCTGTACTCCTGATATTCTTTCTTGAATTAAGAGGGATTCCACCTGCAATTTCCCCCACATTTTGCTCTCTCACAGTTCACAATCTAACTTTTAAAATCCGAATTTGCATTAGGTTCAGTATTTATTTTGCTAAGGCAGTCTCCATTTCTGTCTTTGTTTAAATAATGTTTTACCTATTCAACATTTTGGCACAAAAATTAAACTTGTGGTTTATTTTTAATAAGAGTTTAAGTGTTATTTTATAATCATGCCTATATCATAAACACACACACATGAATTTCAGTATTATTTAAATACCCTGTGTAATTTTCCCTTCAGATTCTCCCAATACATTACTAGCCAAGGACCACAGGTCGTAATATTTGATCTGATATAATTAAGTGATTTTCGCCGGGCTCGGTGGCTCAGCCTGTAATCCCGCGCCTTTGGGAGACTGAGGTGAGTGGATTGCCTGAGCCCGCGGGTTTGAGACCCACCTGGGCAAGCAAGACCTCATCTCTACAATAAATCAAAAAATTAGCCGGGCGTGGTGGCGCGCGCCTGTAGTTCCAGCTACTCGGAAGGCTGAGGCGGAAGGATCGCCGGAGCCCAGCAGGTCGAGGCTGCGGTGGCCGGGAGCTGCCACTGCACTCCAGTCTGGGCGACAGAGTGAGACTCCAACTCAAAAAAAAAAAAAAAAAAAAAAAATTAAGTGATTTTCTTTTTAATATGGTAG
>CAUYQG010258020.1:0-16805 GCA_963574415.1 Tarsius wallacei
GGAGGGGGAGAGAGAGGGAGGAGAGGGCGGAAGGGAGGGAGAGGGAGGAGGAAGGGGAGAAGCAGAAGGAGGAGGAGCAGCAGCAGCAGCAGGGTGGAGGGACCTCTGTGAAATGTGCTTGGGCAGCTGGTAGGGAGAACGCCTCCAACAAGCCGCCCGCCAGGACACGGGTTACTGGGCCCCCGCCCATTCACCCAGTCGTTCAGTATTTCCTCAGGATCCACTATGTGGCAGCCTCGTCTAACCCTCAGGTGTGTGGTGGGCAAGCCCCAAAAGGTCTCACTCTCAGGAGCTTGTACACAACAGACCAAGAAACAGAGGAGAAAAGCCATCAGCAGCTGGCCTGCGCGGGGAGGCAGAGTGTGTCTGTCTTACACAGAGGGTGCAAGGAAGGCTGCGGAAATAAGCTTTACACGTAGGGCTGCCTGGAGGAAGAAACCGGGTCTGCCAGGCCTGGAAGCGATCGCCCAGGTGCAGGGAACAGCTGGCGCCACAGCCCAAGAGTCAGAAGAGGCTCAGCATGTTCCAGAACACGAAGGGGCCAGGCCGTCAGGGCTTAGCGAGAAAGGGGAAGAGGTGCCACGGCCAGGGAGGCCCAGGGATAGGACAGGGTGGGCAGCCACCATCGAAGTCTGAACTCTATTCCAAGTGAGAGGAACAGCCACTGCGGGGTCTGGAGTGGAAGACTGACACCACAGTTAAGGCTTCCAAGGACACCCTTGAACATCGTGAGCAGAAGGAACTGCAGGGCCAGGGTGAAGGCAGGAGCGGGAAGGGGTTAATGGAGCCGCACAGCCAAGAAGTCCCAGCCTGACCAGGGAGGTTTCTGGAGCTGAGAGGACAGGCCTGTGGGAACGTGAGAGGGAAGGGGGAGGAAGCAGTCGCTCCACTGCCCAGACTGTCTGCTGGGAAGGGCTGTGGGAGGAGCCATTGCTGAGTTTCTGAGGGGCCTGCCTCACCCAGGGGGAGGCCTGGGAGAAACCGGACGTGCAGATCCGGAGTTCTAGAGAGCATACAGGGCTAAGATGGAGAGCAGGCTCTGGGAGGTGGGGGAGGCCTCGGGCTGTGTGCGGTCAGCAGGCGTGGTGTGAGGCAGGGAAGAGGAGGCCCTGGCCGGAGCACCAGACTCACCAAGGCTTGAGGTCAGGCCTAGGAGGTGCCCAGGGCAAGGCCTAGGACCCTCACCACAGAAGAAGAATGGAAATGTGAATGCCTGGCTGTTTCCTGAGCCTCTGGTTGTGTCCATGCCGAGTCAGGAGCCAGGCCTCTGACGGGTAAGCCCGTCCTGTGGGCACCTGAGGGCTGGGGCTCTGTTGGCTGTGCCCTGGTGCCTGGCATGGTGTCAGGGTTAGAGCTATTCAGTGGATGCTCAGCAAATGAGTAATGAGCTACTTCAAGAATCAAGAGAGGAGTATAGGGCAACCAGGCTTGTTCCTGGTCTAGGTGCCCTCCGAGGACTCGGGAGCAGGGTGGTGGGTCCGGCTACCAGGGGGCGTCTTTCCCACCCAGCGCCTACATTCCCATGGCCTTCTGCAACAGAGCCCTTACACCTGCCACTCACCGGGATGGCACGTGTCCTCCAGGTCCCACTTCTGACCTCTGTAGGCCTTCCTCGGGCTCCTGGCTGGACTCTGGCTCCTCCGAGGATAAGGAGAGGCTGATGCCCATGGAGTTGACAGTGGCAGTGTATGCTGAGCCGGGAAGGCCCTGGAGTCCTCCTGCAACGACACAGCATCCCTCCTGTGTCACACTGACTCATCCACACAAGTCACCCTGGGGGAAAGGGACATTCCCAGCAACAGAGGCAGGCAAGCCAGAGGAGGCTGGGAGTGAAGGGCAGGAGAGCAGGGGAGAGACCTGGGAAGGCAGCAGGTGAAGGCGGGGGTGCTCTTAGAGGATCAGGCCTGAGGACCACTTTATGTGTGTCCTCTAGACCAGAAATTATCCGAGGACAGGGACCGGGTCCTGTTGGTTGCATGACCCCAACACCCAGCACAGACCTGGTATTAGTCACAGTGGGTGACGAATAAGTGTTAAGTGAAGGTGCTGATTGTGATGTCATGTCCCTTCTATATCGAGGGACATTGTGGGGATCAGGGACAAAAACCATAATCTGGTGCGTTTCTAACAACTTTAACAATGGTCATCATTTTGGGGCATCTGTCGTGTGCTGGGCAGTGAGCGAAACCCCCTATAGAGGAGCTGTCACAGGGCCTTTTGAGGTGGGTTCCATTGTTGTTCTCACTTAGAGAAACACACTCAAGCCCTGCATCTGGACAACAGCATGGCTGCTCCCGCTTCCTTTCCTCCCACGCCCCTGCCAGCAGGTCCTCTCTAGCTGTGGAACCCCACTGATGACCACTTCTCCTGGTTCAAGTGAGGAGGAGACTGGAGCACGGAGGGACTGTGTGACTTGCCCAGAATCTCAGAACTAATGAGAGAAGTCCAGCTCCCTCTGCTCCAGGCTTCTGGGAGGTGGAGGCCCGGGCTGCCCAGAGGTCACCAGATCTCAGAACAGGCCCTGTAGGAAGTGGTCAGGGACAAGCGGGCAGCCAGCCTAGAGCCCACCCCAGAGAAAGAATCCACAACTCAACACAGGGTGGGAGGGACCCCAAGAGGAGGCCTGTTTCCTCAGGGTCTGTGTGACGAGGGAAGGAGAAGGGGCAGTCTCTGTGTCTCCAAGTACAGTAAAGGGGGCAGGCACACCCAGGGTGGGGCCTGGCATCCACATCCCCAGTGAGGCCATTATCATCTGTCTTCTCTGCCCTCTCCTCCTCCATGCTGCTTCCAAGCCCTGAGTCCCTTGCAAGCCACCCCAGGCACAAGACATATGCACACAGGATATGTGGGGTGGCCTGTCATCTCTCTACTACAGCCACCTGGGATCACAACACTGGGGACTGGATCCTGAGCCTGCATACACCCAGGATTTGCCACAATATGAGGCTCACTCCAAAGGGCAAGGCGGTGATGCTCACACCTTCCACGGTCTTTCCAGCAGGGCCAGGGGCAGGGGGCAGAGGGCAGAGGGCAGAGAGTAGCCCTGGCACACTGTGTAGGAGCTCTGTCCCCTGATCACCAGACAGTCTGTGTACCTAACCACAGGATGCCTCCAGGGCAGGACTCCAATTCACTCATGGGTTCCCCACGGTGCCTAGCACAGTGCCTGGTACATAACAATGTTCAATCAATACTGAATAAATGAGTGAGTGAATGAAATGATGATATCAAAGGGGAAGGGCCTCAGCCATGTGATTATTGGGCATTTACTGCTCTAAGCATAATCCGCTGCCAGGCTGATGCTGAGTCCTGCATCCAGCCTGCAGACCCCACCAGCTCCAAGGGGCTGCTGGAGGCAGTGTGTGATGGGGTCATCTGAATGCCTGGTATGTCACAGGCCCAGCCTGGGCCTCCACTCTGGGACCGTGCTAGGCCTGGGCTGGGCTGGGCTGGGCTGGGCATGGCAGCCCCTTACCATCTCGGCCACTGTCCCGGGATGGCTCCAACTCCTGGCTGAAGGGGCTTCTCTCCACCCTGCCCTCATTCACGGCTGCCTCCCAGGGCTCCTGTGGCCCCTGAGGCAGGCTGTTACTGCGATCGGTGGTGGATAGGGCCAGCAGTGGATGCTTGACTTGAGGGCTACAGGGTTGGGTCTGTGGTGGGGGGTGCTCACAGGCCCTGAGAACTGCACTTCTGGAAGGAGGCCGGGGGACATCCACAGACTGTCCCTGTTCACCGGGCCTGCACAGTGCAGCCTTCACTGCCTTCCTGTGAGAAACAGGTGAGCTGGTTTTCCGTGAAGGGGGAGGAGTTGGCACCCAGCCATGAGGCAATGGGGACGCTGTTGGCAGCTGGGCTTGGCAGGGCACAGGGGGCTCCGCATGGCTCTGTTGCAAGGAGGATGTGGACGGAACTTCCATAACCTGGGCATGGCTGCCCAGCCGCGAGGGCCCAGGCTTCATGGAGGTGGTCATCACGGAGGAGGCTGTAGCACAGGCTGTCCTGCCCGGGTGACCTCCAGGATTTCCCAGCCCTGGTCCAGGCTGCCAGTGGGGCCCCAGGCATGCCAGCTTAGACTCCAGGGCAGGAGGCTGAGGGGTGGCATCTTCTCTCGGAAACACAGCCCCGTGGGCTCTGGGTCTTCTGCCTTCTTTCGCCTCCTGTCCCGCCTCCCCATCGTCATTCCCAGGCAGCTGAGGCCTGGCCTCCCAGGACAGCTGCATTTCAGCCTTCCTGGAACTCCTGTGGCTTCGAGACTTGGAGCCCCGCAGTCGGGGGCTGCTGCCTCGGGCCTGCCCGCAGGCCCGGCTGGCCTGAGAGGTCACGGCCTCCTCATTGTCAGTCCTGCAGCTGTCCGAGGTGTCCGTGCTTTCCAGGGCAGAGTCCACCTCTTCAGGGCGCATAGGATCTCCGATGTGTGTCTCCCGGATCCATTCCGTGTGGAGTCCCAGCTCTGCAGGGAGCAGCCGGCGTGGGGAGCATAGGCCATGCGGACTACGAGGCTCTGCCAGTGCCCCCTCCATCCCACAGGCAGCTTGGAGCTCCCAGAGGAGCCTGGGGTCAGGGGGCACCTTCCCCTGGGTGGGGCGTCTGTCCTCAATGCAGCTGCCACAAGCTGGACACTTTCTCTCGCTGCTCTGTGCAGGCGGTGGTGTGAGGATGCCCCTGTGGTCCAGGTGGCCCACAAGTCTGTGGAACGTCCCCTCCCCAGTGCCCTGGAGCTGCAGGCCCCCATTGATGTAGTTGGTGACATCAGGCTTGGAGCGCAGGGGGCCCTGGTCCGCGGCCCGCAGCACTGTGCTCAGCACCTGGCGCTGGCGCTGTTGCAGCCGCTCCAGGTAGCGAAACTCAGCCTCGCGGGCTGACTCGTCCTCAAAGCGGACGTGTGATGGCGAGGGGCCCCGCCTGGGCCTCTGCCCGCTGCTGGACTCCCCACTGGAGGAGTCACTCGTGTTCCCATTCTGGAGGCTGTCTCTGCAGGCAAGGGGCATCCTGGGGTCCAGGCCTGGGCTTCTCTGGCCATCTCTGAGAAGGAGGCAGGAGGAGAGAAGTCACAGGCAGGACAGGGACCCATCCCGGGGCATACACGGGCCACCCTCCACCCGGAAGACAGTCTCACACAGTGTCCTGTGGTGAAGACAGCCCACAAGGCCCAAATCAGGCATCTGGGGAGTGAGGCAGCCAAGCAGAGTAGCTTACAAGCTGTCCGTCCCCATGTGAGGCCCAGAGGTAGAGTCAGCTCGCCCTTCTTTGCTCTGAGCTTTCCCTTTGTGGCCTAGCCAGCCTAAGTGAAGAGGATACATGGTCAAACTTGGGATTGGACAGGAGGGAAGTTCTCATGGGGGGTGTGTGTGCATGTGTCTGTGTGTGTGTGTGTGTAGGGATAAGGGGTGAGCCTGACCACCACGCATTTCT
This sequence comes from Tarsius wallacei, assembly GCA_963574415.1. Classification (NCBI taxonomy): domain Eukaryota; kingdom Metazoa; phylum Chordata; class Mammalia; order Primates; family Tarsiidae; genus Tarsius; species Tarsius wallacei. The sequence continues at coordinate 5,416 of CAUYQG010258020.1, forward strand.
GCTAGTAATGAACTATGGAAATATGTATTTGCCATAAAGTTCTTGGCATAGTTGACGTGTTTGTCCCCTCCAAATCTCATGTTGACATGTGGTCCCTAGTGTTGGAGGTGGGGCCTAGTGGGCGGTGCCTGGGTCGGGGGATGGAACCCTCATGAATAGCTTGGTGACCTCCCCGGGGTAATGAGTTTTCACTCTGTTCGTTCACACAAGAGCTGGTTGTTTGAAGAGCTGGGCCCCGCCTTCTTTCTCTCTTGCGTCCCCTCTCACCACGTGACACACCTGCTCCCCTTTCCCTTCCACCATCATGTGAGCTTCTCCAGGCCTCACAGGAAGCAGATGCTGACACCACGCTCCTTTCACACTCTACAGAATCATGAGCCAAACAAACCTCTTCTTTTTAAATTACCCAGCCTCCGGCATGGCTTTATAGCAACGCAGAATGGACTAGTCCAGCTCTTATGGGAAGGGGGTATCTTAAATCTCCACAGAGGCTGCGTGAGACCTGAAGTCAGGCCTTCTTGGCTCTCTTGCTCCCAAAATTTCCACTCTGCTTTCCCACTCACCTTGCTTGGACAAAATTCAGACAAGGCGACACTGATGCTTCTCAGCTGACCCTGGGTCTCCCCTGTCCCAACCGTCACCCCTCTAGCTGCCCCTCCCCTACCTCCGCCCCACCACGCCCTCATCCTGCACTCAGCAGCGATGGCATGGCTGTGCTGGGGACAGTACCCATGTCTGTCAGCAAGTTTGGCTCTGGGAGACATGATAGCTGGTAGTCCAGTCTGACTCAGTTCCAGAAAACACCCACATGAGTCGCACACCAGGGCCCCTTGCCACCAGGGAACCTGAGTCTCAGGCCATTATGCAGACAGGCCCAAGCCCATGGGCTGTTTCCCATCAGAGGTACCCAAGTAAGGACCATAGTTCCTCCTTCCTGTGCCCTGCAGTGGCCTCCACATCATTTTGTGTTTCTCTCAAGTTTTCTTCCTTTATCACGTAGTTGGATCCCTGCAGTGGCCTCTTAGCTGGCCTCTTCACCTGCCTCCTGTCTGCAGGTCCCCGTGAAGCACAGTTCTCATCACATCATCCCCAAGAGGACCAGGACCATGTTCACAGCCTCTGGGGTGAAGACACAGGTTCTGTACATTTCTTTACTGCTCACCTCTGTCAGTGCCTCCAGGCCTCCTGCCGCCGCTTCATGCCGCCTCCCGCCTCATTTGCTAGGATCTTTCTTCTTAGCCTGCCTGTATTTGACTCCTATTTACTAAATCTTACCTGTTTGTGTAGGCACCATGTGTGAAAGCAATTATACATGTCAACTTGGATGGGCCACAGTGCCCAGATACTTGGTCAAACATTATCCTGGATGTGAAGGTGTCTCTTGGATGCGAGTAACATTTAAATTGGTGGACTCTGAATAAAGCAGACTCTTCTCTGTAATATGGGTGGGCCTCATCTGATCACCTGAAGGCCTTAACAGGACAAAGACTGACCTCCTCTGAGCAAGCAGGAAGGAACTGTGCCATCAGACTGCCTTTGGACTCAAACGTCAACTCTTCCCTGGGTTGCCAGCCTGCCAACCTATCTTGCATATTTTGAATTGACCAAATTCCACAACCATGTGAGCCAATTCCTTAGAATAAACCTCTCTATCCATATGGCCTGTGGGTTCTGTTTCTCTGGAGAAGCCTCACTAATACACCATGATGGTGGCTTCCTCCTCTGGACACCCGTACCCCTCATTTGTGATCACAGACCCAGAAGATGTCAGGGCTGGAAAAGGCCTCTGAGACCACCTGGCTGGCCCCTTTTCATCCATACAAAGGAGTGGCCACACAAGACCAGTTCCTGGGCTGACTGGCACCTGAGCGGCTGGGAAAGGCAAGCTGTGGCACATTTTCTCCCTCAGAAGGAGCCTGGGAAATAGACCTAGACACTGACCAGAGCTGATGCCACTATCTGGAGACAGGACCTGGGTATTGGAGACCTGCTGCTTCCTTTCAATCACCCAGAAGTGTATATGGACAGACGGTTATCTTTGCTGGCATGTTTTTTGTGTTACGTTACTGTTCTGAGTCCCCAAAGCATCCATGAAGTCCTCCCTAACTATACCCTCCCCTTCCTTTCCTTCCACCTCCTCAAACAGGGAAATAAACTGCTCCAATAGGCTTCTGGGCTATTTGCTCAAGCTTGCCCAGACGTTCCAAGAACTTAGAAGGAAGTGTATGTGAGCGATTTGTGAATTGCCTCACCTTTCCTCTAGGAGGATGCTTCTGGGGTTCTGGAAGTACGATGCCAATGCTGTCAAGGGCTGCCTTAATGAGAGTTCCTTCCTCACCTGGCTTTATTGCTACTCAGCAGAAGGACAAACACTGTATGCAATTAAGAGGATAGGATTTGGGGTAACAACAGAAAGAAGTCGTCCATGCTTAACAATGACTGCTGAAATGTGCCTACCAGTGGGCAGAACAGCCACTGAACTGGTTGACTTCTAGCGCTGCCCACGGCATTTACTGGGCTGGACAGTGTGCTCTTCCAGGCTGTACTTTCTGTGTGGATAAATGGTCTTGCCTGCCTGGTTCAGGTGGACATGACCTGTGCCCTGGGGCTGTCAATGGCCATTCCTAACCATCTCCTCCCTTCCCTCCCCCCCGTACCCCGAGAGCAAAGCCACAACTAGCCTCCTGGCCCTAATGGGTTGGAAAGGTCTGAACTGCTGAAGCAGAGTATGATGCAGAGGCTACCCTTGGGATCAGGTGGTGAACTTGAAAGGTAAGAGTTAAATTGCCCTAGAAGGATTCCCGGTAAAGTTCTGTGATAACCAGCTGCAGCTGAGGGCTGAAGGCACTCCAGTCACCTGCATCACGTGGAGGATGGACACCTTCAAAGCTGGGACCCCAGGCCTCTGATCTGGAGAAGGGGAGGGGTGGGTGCTTGCCTGACTGTGAATGCTGAGCTGGCAGAATGAAGCTGGGGTTGCAGTTCTGCTACATCAAACTCCAGCCCCCCATGCAGGCCTGGGAGGGACCAGTATTTCCCACACCACCCAGCTGAAAAGTGCCACGATCTGAGCAGGGGGCCTCTCCCGAAACCTGACGTTAGATATGTATTAGTTGTCCACATTGCCCTGAAACGCATGGGTCACGAGCACTCCACACCCGTCAGGACCCCTGACTCCTGTTGTTTCCCCCAGCAAGCACTGCTCCAGGAGGAAACATTTTGACAAAAGAACTGCTGCAAAGCAAGTGGGTGTGCCCGCTTTGGGATCTGAGCAGATCCTGTGCTTACAAGGGCTGCGTGGAGGCATACTGAAGAGGGGTCAGCCACTTTATTTTCTGGAACCTACATTCAAACAGGACTGACTTATTCATTAGGCACGACAGCCAAGAGGCTCGGGGCCACAAGACTTACAGGGGCCCATGAAAACGTTTTTCTTTTGAAATCAGAAGAAAATAAACCTTGGGGTCAAAGAAAACATTTTAATATATAATAATCTGTTCATTTTCAGTCAGCTTGGTTGTAAAGTATGATTTTAATCTTCTTCCAGTGGAGGAAGGGGCTGCGAAGGCAAGTGCACAGGGCTCCTGGAAGTCATCGTGCAGCCCTGCCTTCCGAGGGGGATTCACAGCCCAAAGGTGTAAAGTTCCTGGGCAGGATCACCCGCCACTGCAGATGGTGCAGGGTCTCACAGCTCATCTCTGCCTGATCATGGGGAGGGCCCTCTGATGACTGTGGTGGTGACAGTTTTCTGCTGGGGACTGTGAAGTGTGGGAGCCCTAAGCCCCCGAGAACCCCCCTGAAGATTCTGGGCCCCACCTGCACTTGCATCTTGGTCAGCTGTGGGGTCTCTGTCTGTGTGGGGTTCACGGTCAGCACTTCATGAAGGGCTGGTGCTCTTGCCCTTCCTTTGGCCCAGGAAAAGAAGGCTCCAGCCAGAGCAACAGCATCACTCATACCCCCAGAAACAGGAGGTGCCCCTCGAGCAGAAGCTCCACCCCCTGCACTGGTGGGATGCCCTCGCCAGCCCGGCATGCCCGAGGTGGGGAGATTCTGCACAAGATTTAGACACAAGTCCTGCACAGACCACAGAGGCTGATGCCCCACTCTGCTGGCAGGACATGGGTTGTGATTTCTGGGGAGGGGGAAAAACAGGCACAGCTTTACAGTTCTAATCTAAGAAGGAAATCAGGTCCATAAGCCACACCTGAGGTCTTGTTCACACAGGATGGTGAATTATGCCATCCTGGAATGCACTGCAAAGGCAGAAATAACATTTTTGTTCTAAAAGGAGGAATTCAGGAGAGCTGAATCACACAGGGTGTCTTCAGTCCAGTTATTCAAGCCCAGATGCCCCATCGGCAGTGTTAGCAACAGTGCGTGAATGCAGGATGAGGCATGTGGAGACAAGTGCAGAGCCACGCGGCCGTTATGCAGCCCCCAGATTCCGTGCCTACCGAGCTGTGCAGGATGAGGCCTGGAGAGTGCCTCCATGTCACCCCACTGAGGAAGACTCTAGCAAGCTCAGAGCCCCTGCAGCGGTCCTGGAGTCATGTGGTCTCACAGGGAGCCTCTGCAGTGGTCCTGGAGTCATGTGGTCTACAGGGAGCCCCTTTCTATGCCTCACTTGCTATAGCAACACTGCCCTAACCACACGATCAATATGATGTATGTAAGCATTGCATTCTCAACACAGCCACCAGCTGACACAGGACGCTGCCACTTACAGTATCACCTGCCCAGGCCCTGCTTCTTGCTGACACATCCTGCCCGCCTGGGGTCAGGAACACTAATCTAGGCGTGCAACATGGCAAGAGCTTATGCTTCCAGGAGTTGCTCAATTTCTATGTCAATCTGCTTCCAGAAAATGCAGCTGCTGCTACCTCTTTGCTTCCTGGAAAAGCCCTGTCTGTTCAGACTTGCCGTGGCTGCTCCAGCCAGACCTTCCGGAAAAAGGCCTTCCAGAGACAGCTCTGCCTGCCCTCACTCTTCTGTCAGTTCTCAACAAGCTGCTCTCTAGAAGGAGTGATTCATCTGGGCTGGGGCAGGCCTCCTGCGTCTAACTGAGGCCTGGGGCCTGTGTGGCATTGCCATGTTAACTCAGCATGGCCCTCCAGGGTGATCTGACAGAGCGTAACCTTTAGAAGCATCTGCAGCAAGCCATCTGGCGTTGATTTTTCAGCAATGCCCTCTGAGGATTCACCAGCGCTGCCAAGTCATAGTAATTCTTCTCTGGACGCAGCAGCTGTGAAAGTGGGTCACCTTGCCTTTCTACAGCCCTTCTATGGCCTGGAGACAGCCTGGCAAAGGGGAACCAACTTTACAGTTAGTGATTGGGGTTGTCGTGAGCTGCTGGAGTGACTGGGGGAAGAAAACGTGTTCAAGAGGACATGTGCACATTACAGGGCTTTGCAAACAGTCTTGCCTATTTTGAGACTGTCCAACCCAACCCCAATGCCTCTATCAAGTGGAACAGGAGTGTTTCCGGGGAGTCTAAGGCTTCTCCCCATAGACACGTGGAGAATAATCGTTAGGATGTCTCAAGGAAGCCATGCCATTCCTAAAGAATGCCCCCAGCTAGAGAGAGACAAAGCACAAAATGCAGTAGCCTTGCCAGGATTCAGGATCTTCTGAGCCCTTCTCCTGTAGGTCACAGTGACCTCTGCTCATAAAGGAGTCATCGCGAAGTTTCCATGAAGGTCCTCAGCCTCGAATGAGTAGGCTCGGAGTCCTCCATCAAAGAGCATGTGGCCCAGCTCCCTCAAGAATCCCTGCTCCCTCCAGGGCCCGTGGTGACTGAAGCAGGCAGATCCAGCATGTCCTCTGTGTGATGAAGCACTGGCCTTGTCAGTCCTGGCAAGGCCTGGCATAGCCCAGCAGCCTCAGCTGAGACCCAAGCATGGGACTGGGAGCCAGCTCTGTGTGGTAAAAACTCCGGAGGTAAGTGGTTCCTGAAGTTGCCCTGTATGCCGGACAGGCGCCATGATGGGGACAAGGTGTGCTGCTCAGGGAGCAGCCATGCATGTGATGTGCTGGTCTGAGTGTCCTTGAACTTTTCCTTTTCCCTCTCTTTGTCCTGATGAGCTCACCCTCCCCCATGGCTCCAGCATTGTGAAATCAGGGATAACACCCAGATCTTCAGCTCTGATCTCTCCTCTAAGATCCTTGTACCCAGCTGCCTGATGGGCACCTCCAGGGAATGTTCTGAGGGCCCCCCAAATCAAAGCCTGACCATGCACCTAGGCCTCACCCCTTGGCTAAAGCCCCACCAAACATCCAGACACCACATCAAGCCCTGATCTCTGCTATGGATGCCTCCCTACTCACGCCTCCCATATCCATGTGAGCCAATATCAACAGAGTCAACAGTCTGACAGCATTTTCCAAGTACAGGCAGGCGCTGCTCTAAACTCCACGTATGTTAGCCCATGTAACCTCCACAATGACCCCATAAGACAGTCACTATTATAACTCCCATTTTGGGGATGAGGAAGTTAAGGCACAGAGACTCCCCTATGGCACACAGCTAAGTGGGGAAGTCTTAACTGGCTGGTCTGGTTCCAGTGTTACCACGCCTCTGCTGCCTTACTAAGCCTGCCTGCCTCTAGGTCCTGGGGGTCTCTCTGTGAGATCTCCACCCCCTCCTCTCTTGTTCCTCTCACCAGGCCAGTGGCAGCAGCCACCTCACCACTTTGTCTCCTGGACTCAACACACATCTCTGCAGCCAGCATGGCATGACTGAAATGCAAACGTGACTGTGCTACCCACTGCATAAAGTTCTCTGGCAGCCTCAGCTGTGACAAAAGCCATCCATGACATCCTAGAGGCCTCCGCAACTTGGTCCCACTGAATCATCCGGTCTCCATTCCAAGCACCACAGAGTTTCCTGATGCTGAGCACAGCACTTCCGTCCCAAGGAGGCTCCCCCAGCCTCATCTGCCTGGTGGACATCCACATCTCCTCCAAGCCTCGGCTCAAACGCCACCTCTCCTCAAGAGACTCGCCTGGCCTTCCCAGGTGGTTTCCAGCTCAAAATACACATTCTTCCTCTCCCACACCACAATCAACAGGACTGAGTATCTCTTAGCCTGTCTTTCTCCCTGGAAACTGTGACCTCCATCCCCCCAGGGAGTTCAGATAATGTTTCGTTTATCTATGTGTCTCAATGCCTGGCACTCAGTAAGCCATCAGTAAAAGTGTGTTGACTGACTAAATGATCAAAGTAAGTGCCTGACATGGAAAACACACACACACACACACACACACACACACACACACACACACACACACAGAAGGGAGAAGTGTGCAGTGGCATTCGGCAAGATCCCGCCTCTTCCTACTGCTGACCCTTCCCTCCCACAGCCCTCCTGGGCCAGCTTGGCCCAGGTCCCACTCACCGGCTGCCCTGGGCAATGGTGGGCACGATGTCATGGTTGGCACGGAGAGGCCGCGTCCTGGCCTTCATGCGGACACGCTGCAGCAGATGCTTGGCTTCCTCATGCCTAGGGCTCAGCACGGGCTCCGGCTCGGGACCAAAGGTCCTGCAGGGTGGCACACAGGCCGGGGCGGGTGGGGGAGGGATTAGAAGAAAATAACATGGATTAGGAGGGCTTTAACAGTGTCAAGTACTGGCTCTGCCAGGAAAAGCCCTGCATGGCAGCCTTCCTCCTCGAGCTCCCACACAGAGGGTGCCGACCTGGGCCCGGGCTTGGGTAATGGCCCTCAGCGACTTTGGTCGGGGGCTGGGGAGCTGGCCCGGCCTTGGACATCTGCTCAGGGACGGGAGGCCGAGACCCCAGGAGGATCTAGAAAAGGGTAGGGCATCTCCAGATCCTTCTATTGTTCCTTCCCTGGGCAGACAGCAGGAGTTATCTGGGAGGAGGAGGGAGACAAGGGCCTGGGGTTGCCGGGCTGGGTCTGTGCCCAGACAGATGGTGTGTGCACGCATCAGCCCTCTCCTTCTGTCTCTCTCTGCCCTCCCCCACACTGCACCACCCCAGCTCCCGCCACAGACACAAGGGCTAAGGGCTCCTCTGTCTGTCACAGACCCTTGCCTTTGAGGGAATGGCATTTTTCTAAATCCTGGTGTCTTCTTGCCTCAGTCCCGATCCAAAGCCGTCAGGCATCATCTCAGGGCTTGGGGCTGAGAGATATTAAGCTGGACCTAGACCAAGTTAGCACATGGCTCGACTGCCATCATAATAAGGGTCCTCCACGAGCCCTCACCACCCAACAGATGTGCTGCTTCCTCGGCCAGTCCAGAGCTGCAAAAAATGACAGCAATTCTTTTTCAAAGCTGCCTCCCAGACAGTGACATACGGCCTATGCCGGGTTACAGCAGTCACAGCCGCCTACAACCGCCCACTGACAAGCCTGCTCTCCACGGAGCCTGCTCTCCCTGGCTGGGCTGGCCGGGGGCAGGTGTTCCCTTCACTTGACAGATGAGGGTGTCCACAGCAGAAGGGAACGCTGGCACGTTGCTCAAGGTCACGCATCAATCGCGAGCAGAACAGAGCACACGACAGCCAGCCTGCTGCCTGCAGCGCCATCCCACACCCTCTGTCTTCGCCCCTCCTTGGGTCCAGCGCAGGCCGAGGACATCTGTGGCCAGGGGCAGACACACTTGCTGGGCTGTCCTCAACAGGGACAGTCTGCAGGAAGAACTCTGGCAGGTAGAGGCTCAGTAGGGACTAGATCTTAAACCCATGGCCCACCCACCCCACCCCATATGCCACATGGAAAAAGAGGCCTCCTACAGGGGGAAGCACCAGGTAGTTTCCCGGATGGCAGTGATGTGAGTGGAAAATGACACTACTCCGAAGTCTCCAGGAAGAAGGCCTCCTTGGGACATCCCTGGACACACTCTGGGCAGACTACAATTTTCTTTTGTTTCCCATCCATTTTTCTTCTCATTATTTGCATCTAACCCAGTCTTGGGCCACAGGGGTGGGGGAGGTGAGGGCACTGCTGGAAGAAAGGCACCATCTGTGCCTGTGAGACCTGGCAGGGCCCAGGCACCACTCTGGAACGAGCTTTGCTGGAGCGACGTGAGCCGTGTCCCAGGCCGGCCAGCCTGCGGAGCCTGCCTTGGCAGGCGCGGCCTCCTCCGCACACCTCCTGAGCAAGCAGCCCCTCCGAGGTAGCGAGAGCAGCTGCGCTCCCCGGGGCTCTGCTCCGACAGCAGAGATAATGAGGTTACCAGCCCGGAGAGGCGCCCCTGCAGCCGCGGGCCTCTGGCTGCCGGCCCGCACACTCGGGGCCTTCCGGTGACAGCTGTGGCTCCACGGCTGTCAGAGGGCATTTGTCACAAGACCTGGTGGGCAGGCAGGAGGGCCCCCAGGCAGCTGGCCAGATGCTGCCACGATCAGCCTTGCCCCCGGGTTTTTAAGCCGTTCTCCAGCTTCACTGTTTCCTTTCTCTGCCCCCTCCACTTGGAGCTGTTACTATTTTTTTTTTCCATCAGCTGCCTTGCTTGCGTTCCTGGCAGACAAAGCAAGTTCCTCCACGGTTTAGAAAAGCAGGGCTTTGTGGGCGCCTGGAGGTCTCCGCTCAGTGACATGCTGAGGAGGGAGGAGCGTCAGTCACCTTCACAGGCTGCAGTCAAGGTCAGTCAGCAGAGCAGGGGCCTCCTCAGCATGCACCTGGGGAGAAGAGGCCCTGCCCGGCCCTGTGGCAGGAGGGAGGCAAGAAGCAGGAAACAAGTGAGCGCAGTGTCACGGGTGCTGAGCCTGTCCCGGTGTAACGTCCATCTCCCACCACTCCTACCACATCACACTAGCCCCACCCATGGGGAACCCACCCTCTCCAGGCAGGCACTCTTGGACTCTCCCATCTCTGGGAGCTTCCCCAGTCTAATCTGACCCTGCCCCTGCCAAGGACACACAGCCCCAGAGCCAACCCCTTCCCATCACGGACTAGAAGCCGCAATCCCAGCTCGCACACCTGCTCTGGAAATGTCCTAGAAGAATTGGGGCAGTCAGTACATGGCTAGGAAAAGGCAGTTACCACCTAAGAATAGATGGCTTTTGGCTGGGGGCAGTGGCTCATGCCTGCAATCCTAGCACTTTGGGAGGCTGAGACAGGAGGACTGCTTGAGCCCAGTAGTTCAAGACCAGCCTGGGTAATATAAAATTTTTTTTTAAATTAAAAAGGAATAGACAGCTTTTTGCCACTGTCTTGAAAGCCTGCACTTCTAGGGCTCATTAACTCCACTGAGTAGGGTACAGGAATAAACTAATTGAGTCATATCCTCCCCTGCCTCAGCTTCTCCATTTGCAAGCAATAAGGGTTGGAGAGGGGAGAAGACTCACATTGCTCCCATGTGAGTCAGATCTTTGACCCTATAGTTCAGTGTGCCACAAGAGGAGTGTGTGGGCTTTTGCAGTTTTCCCCTTGGGGAATTCACACCCCAGATATCTGGCCCTTATGGAGTAGTAGGCCTTACAAAGAGCTAATTGTTGGGGAAACACGGAGCTCCACTGGAGCATGCTGGCCCTTGCCTCTGCCCCTCTAAGCACCAGCGTCCTACACTGCTCCACAAGGACAAAGGGTAGCGTGTGGTCCCCTCCCCCAGGGCTCTCCATCTCGGCCAGTTTCCCAGCAGAGGGCCAGGCTTAGCTATGCTTCACCCTCCTTACAGCCAGACAGGTTGGGAGACCTACCACTTCACTCTCAGCCAGGGAGGTCAAGGGGACAGAGCGGGCTTTTTCTGCAGCCATCATAATCCTGGATTAAAATAATAAGCTCCAGCAAGTCTGCATTTAACCCTTTCAGCTCAGGTGCATGAATCAAGAAATACCTGGGAATGTAGAGACCTGACATTTCCCAGATTCCAGGATGCAGCCCATGGAGGAAAGATATGTGGGGCACAGAACGTAGAGAAACTTTTGCCTGGTATCTGGTCCGTTCTTGAATATTGTAAAGCTTTCTGATGACTGAGGACAGGGGTCTCATACTGTCACACTGAGTGAGGTTTCCAGAGTGAGGGGAAGAGAAGGCATGTCTGGAGTTGGTGCTGGGCTGAGGGCCCCAGAAGGCAGGGATCTGCTCTTGGATTCACAGTCATGTGTGGTGCCACAGGTGCCTGGTTCCCAGGTCTACAGGATGCTGGTGGGACAAAGCCTAGAGTGCTGGTTAAGAGTCTGGGTCAGGGGCAGCCTGCCTAGGTTCTCATCCTTGAACTGCCACTTCCTGGCTGTGACATCCTAGCAAGTTATTGAGGGGTTCAGGCTCAGTTTCCCTACCTGCTAAAGAGGGGCTCGGTTGTTAAGTGAGATTATTTTCCTTAAAAGAGCTCCATGCAGAGCTGGGCACTTGGTAAAATTCCATAATGTCAGCATGTATTGTTTACTATTAGCACTATTGTTTTTGTTAAATTACTCTTACCTCCTTAC